>VXBA01002264.1:3208881-3239510 GCA_013399895.1 Serilophus lunatus
TTTTGTCTCTACAGTATATTCACATTAAGCTGTTGAGTGCTTTCCTGACCACAATTGACTTAGGATAATCCTGGTCTAGCAGAAAAGGCATGATGAGTTTCAGCAGCTGGAAGTAAATTTGACACAAATTTAGTCTAGAAATAAATTTCAGATTACTACTCTTTTTAAACAATGGAAGGTGATCAATCATTCCAAAAAGTTCTCTGGACTTGTCTTGGATTTCCCAAACTTGGAATATTTTATGAATGTCTTCTTAAAATTTCTGCCTTAGTTTTAATATAACTTACTAACTGGATGCTAAAAGCTTCATTTGAATTCTTTGGCTTTTATACACAGGAGTTCAGATGAGACTTCATAGGTGCCCTTCTGATTTTAAAATTCACAATTATTCAGTTGTTCTAAGCTCTTGTTGAGTTTAGTTTATGCCTATTTGCTTCTGTTTTCACTCCTGGTGTAAAATCTCTATCTATGTTGAGTATGAAGCCTATTGTTATTTATTTATGAACTCCCCAAGTACCTTCTAGATTAATATCTGTGGGTGAATATAACCCTAAAGCTATTGTCAGTGTTGTCCTTTATATATTCTGATCAGGTATCTGGATGTTTTTCAAATTGAGCAAGATAAATAAAACAAGTTGGAGCAAGTCGCCCTTATTTTATCTCTGTCTCTGGCTTTTCCTAAAGGGTGGATTGTACTTGCAGTAAGAAATGCTCAGACATGTTGCAGTCAGAAATGAAGGGTCAAAGTTTTTCTCCAAGTCTATTTCAGGCAAAAGTGTCTCCTTTTTTTGCCTTCATATTATACAAGTACTTTCTCAAAGTATCCTCATCTGTAATAATAATATAATAGTAATATAGTTTACTTAGGTGACTCTGTATAGTTCTACAGAAGGTTTGAAGCAGGCAGGAGATTGATACAAAAAAAAGGCTCTGTGATGCCTCCCTGCTGTTCCGTGCAGAGCTAAGCAACTTCACAAGCTGAGAATAAAGCAGGAAACAGGGCTGACCAGAACCTAAAAAGCTATATGTTGTGTCTCCCTGGTTCATGGCCATATTTCTACTCCCTAACCTGCTCCTGAAAAATATCACTCTGATTTTCACCTTCCTGTTCATTAGTGTCTACCCAGAACTCCTGGCAATAAGATCCTTTTTTTCTTGATGTCCAACCTCTATAGATAGGGATCTCTCCTTTGCTAGAGATGCTAAATGGTAGCAGTCCAGTCTTCAAAACCCCACTGCATGTCTACTGTGAGATACTGGCCAGGAACATGGCAAAGGCAAGCCTGTAAAACCCAGTGTGCCACCTACTCCACCTTTGCTTTCGCAGCCTTCTCCCAGAAAGAGCTGCACCCTCTCTTCTGACTCTAAAATTCAGGCAGGGGCTCAGCTCTCTGCGGGGAACCCTGGCAGCGAGTGTTCAATAGACTTTGGAGGCGTCAGTGTGTGTGCATCTGCTTGGAGGCTGTGAAATTTTGTTCTCTGAAGGACTCCTTTCTTCTGAATATGGAAGCCAAACGTGTGGCTTGAACTGCTAGAGCAGAGAATCTGTAGCTGTTGGATGGCATGCATACACATTTCCTGTGCTCTGCCAAGCCTAGGAACAAAGCAGTCACACTGGCCTCCCCCCACCTTGCTTATGAACAGCAGACTCCAGCAGTGAGCAGATTAGCTTGGCAGAGCCTGTTCACATGGCTGGTGACAGAATTTGCTGTAAGGGAAGAGTGTGAGTGCAATGCTCACAGATGTCACCTGTGATAGATTTGCCTGCTGTTCTGAGGTCTAACTGCTGTTCCACATATCCACGATCATTTAAGAAAGGACTAAAAATGAAATGATTTACGTTGGGAATGGAAAAATATGTTCCCCATTACCTGTCTGGTGTATCCTGCTCCTAAGTTATATCCACCCATCCTCTCCCCCTCTTATTGCTTTGTTGTGTCAGTGGCTTTGCCTGTTGCTCTGCCACCTCTCCTTCTCTGAGCATCATAACTGCTTCTGTAAGGGAGCAATAAAACTCCTTACATCCTTTTGCTTTCTCCTCATGTGCACATCTATGTGCTCTTGTGAGGTCAATGATACTCTTCTACATATTGTTCTGTAAAATACCTTGATATCTTGTAGCTATTTCACCATGTCATGAAAATAAATAAAATAATTAAAACAAACAATGCTCCCTGTATTATCTGCTGGAGAAAAAAAAGTTGCAGTTGAGCTTCTGTTGGGCTATTATTGAAATTAGGGAGCCTAAGAATGAATTTATTTCCTTAAAGCTAAGACCATGCTAGTTGTTAATATAAGAGCTTAAGCCATTAAATGTGTCTCTCTAAGCACTTTGCAGTTCTTCATTCCCTTACCACATCACTAATTGCTAATCACTTGGATTGATTGGTGATTACTTGGGAATCACTAATTGGTATTGAGTTGAAATAACCTATCTTGCCTGGAAAAACTCTGAAGTGCATCTTTCTGATTTTAGTGAAGTTTGGGGTTGAGAAGGGAAGTGAGTGGCTTTTTGAACAACGGATGCAAATACAAAAATTGCCACTTGAACTATGGGACTGATGTCACATCGTAAATTCTTTGACACAGTTCTGCTCACCAATGGAAATGGGCAGGCTGGGATGTTTGAGAAGGGATTTGTTCAGTAGATTAATTATTGCTGAGTTAGTCATGAGTGTTCGGGACTCATAGAGATGGAAGAGCAGGAAAAAAGTTAACATCAATGTCAGCAGGCTGCAGGAATGGGACGTGGGGATCGCTGGCTGTGGAGGTTAACACTTCAGAGTTGCTCTGAGTTGTTGGTATTAGTGGTGAGTGAAGTTTTGCAGAAATAGTGGGTGCTCTGATTATCTTTGAGGTCCTTTCACAGGACTGAGGGTACACTGGTGCACCTTAGAAAGGAGTCTGGAAGACACTAGAAAGTTTGTGAAGATAATAACATGCACTTTTAGCATCGCCATTACTGATTTTGTCTTCTGGGAACAAAGCCTTCAACTATACAAGTGATAAATACTCATAATCACTGATCAAATGAAAAAATAGCCAAATAGCTAGTATAAAACTAAAGGTGTAGGGCTGTAAATCCTTTCACTGCATACCATTCAACTACTTATTTCTTACCACAGTGGCACAGTAATCCTAATGTTGTAACAGGGCACAGACAATTCTTAAAATTCTGATGAAGTTATTTCACTCAAAAGTTGTCTGAACTTTACTGATCACAGTGGATTGTTAGTTTTTTTCATAAGTGTTCTTTTTCTGAGACTCATTGTTTGTGTCCATAAGACATGAAGGTGTTCTTGGGAAAAGTTTACTGCTGTTTGCTTTGGCATTGCTAGCTCTGGTAGTGTGATACTGGTGACCTTAGATTTTCTCTGTGTTGTAGAAAGACAAAAAGTGTTTACAGTGAAAGCTGCAAAGTTGCACAGTGAGACCTAATACCTCAAAACATGGAAAAATGAGACACAGTACTGCTGTTTGCTTTCTGATGTATGTTTTACTTAAGAGAATTCTTGCAAATAGAAGGATCGTTTGTGTCATGCTATAACTTACCTAGCCTAATGTATTCAAAACAATTTTTGGTATTTCTTCTGGAACAATAGCCTCTTGTGAAATACACTGTTGGTTTTCCTATAAGAACAACCAAATTAAAGAATGTTTTTCTAATTTTATTTTTATTTTCAAGATTTACAGATTAGATGTTCTAATGATTTTCTAAAAGCTGATGAATTTTAGACTATTGTTTCCTTGGAGTTTTCCAGAGAATTTAATTCTTTGGTGACTGGATGGAGGGGATGAAAGGTAAATGTTTGGTTTACTAAAGGAGCATTTCCCCTAAAGGACAGCTGTAGCTACCTCTGCTTTAAAGCTGAGATGTATCATTTAAATGAAGAATCGACCTGCAGGATTAGCAGCACTGCTTTTATCAAGAATGGAAAAAGCAGCCTATGAGATTTGCAGCCTTTTTATCACAGGGAATGGTGATAGTGCACACGCAAAAAAACTCGAAACATAAACCAACCAATCAAACAACACCACCAAACCAAAACCACATGCAAAACAAAATCAATCAAACAAACAAATAAACCCCCAATCCCTCCCAAACCCCAGTCGTAATATTTTTAGGAAGCAGGAACATGAACAAGCATGGGATAGATACAATACCCAAATAGTTCCATGTGGGAATATGCTGTACGAAGATGGAGCTGTAACTATGTGTTACTCCTTCTTGCATTCTGTGTGTTGCTTCCACAAACTGGCTACTGTTCTACTGAGATCAGCGGTCCTCAGTCTTTGTGGGTCCGCAGACAGCAACACTGAGCAAGCAACATGCTGTAGGTCACGTTCTATGTTGCTCTGTCTGTCAGATGGAATAGGAATGATGGTGGTATCAGTTGCACCTAAGAGTCCCATGAAGGTTTTGAGTGAGCCAAGGAATGTTTTCCACTGCACAGATGAACACTTTATCCCTCTCTATTGGTGTGAATCAAGGATGAAGGGGGATTTTGTATATTGCCTGGCAGACAGCATGCAATGATCTGAGCAGGACTTTAGAAAAGAGAGGGAAAATCAGGACGGGGAGAAAAAAAATCTACAAAGATGCATAGGAATACGAGGCTTATATGAAGAATGATACTGGAAAAAACCAGCGTTACTGCTCCTGGAGACCTTGAGACATTAATTGTGGCAGTCTGTGAGCCCTCACAGGGATGCCCTGCCTCAGCTTCTGCCTTAAAAAACATGCAAATAGTTGGATGCAAATGTCAGGATAGTAACATAAAATTCTAACAGCAAAAGGTTGCAGTGGCTTTGACAGATTTTGGAGGAAGAAACTGAATTGTGTTCTTATATAACTGATATTAAGTCTAATAGAACATGCTACCTTTGCTAAGCATGAAAAACACCTGTTGTGTTTTTCAGTACAGTCACTGCTGGGGCTTTTGGTTCTGAAATTTTTGGGACAGATCCTCAGAAAATTTATATCACTGGACCTCAGTGTCAGAAAGGAGTTTTTCCTAGCAGATAATTCCCTGCTGTATAGTCTGCAGCAGTCAGCAGGGAAGGAAACTCAGCATCACAGCAATGTTCTGTGCATTATCTGGACCTAAACAGGAAGCCATTTCAATGGGACTTATGTGGCTTTACATAACCAGTGCATCTGGGCCCTTTCTAATGAAACCACCATATTAAAAACAACAACAGGTCCTAGATTTTTGCTAGTGGAGAAGAGGAATTATAATTGTCAGGTGCATCTCTCTCAACGGGGTCCTTTAAGATTTAACGGGGAATGGTGAAAAAGCGGTTGACAGTGGAGATACAATGTGAAGGGGCACGGAAAAGGTCCTCCACCTCTGACAATAAAAGACTATGCCTGGCCTAGAGGCTCTGTATTTCCTTGTGTGATCAGAAGGAATCCCCTGTGGTTTCATTAATGGTATTTCAGAGCTCCAAGGGGCTCTGGAGGACGGCTAGGCACTGCACTGCCACAGAGGAGAGGGCTTGGACACACTGTGTGTCTGCCAAGCATGCTTCCATCTCTGAAAAGAACAGGCTGTTTCCTGATAAGGGCTGGGCTGCTGTGACTATGCTATGTCCATGACCATCACTGGTGGGGCTGTGGGCGTGCAGCATGTTCTGGCAGATGGTGGGTGGGAACGGCTGCAAAGGGAGGGAGGCCACTAATGAGAGGAAGAACAGCAGGTGGGGACCTGGACAACATCCTTTGCCATGGCATGCCTGATAAGGTGGGTGTTTACTGCTGTGGGAAGGAACAGCTTTCCAAACAAAAGATTAACTGCTAAGTGATCTCATGGTAACAGTCCTGACCCACTACTAATGTAGTCACCCAGTCTAAAACCAGGCAGGGAGACAAAAAAGGGTCATATTCCAGTACAAACACTCCTGGCTGACATCAGTGTGTGATCCTTGCATCTCCACAAAGCTCAGCGCGCTCTTCATTTTTTCAGTTTTGCATCTTTAAGAGGCTTAGGTTGGTCCACCTTGCTGGAGACTGACAGAGGGCTGGCCAGCCTGAAAGCATGGTGGATTTTTTCCCAGGTATGTCAGTTGTTTTTGAAAAAGACATTGCCTCTCCTTGTCAGTCTTGCTGTACTGGGTAGACACGCAGAAGAGGAAAGGCCGAAGGAGAAGTTGATTTCTATTCACTGTTAGCTCTGCATGGGACATTGAAACACCTCTAGGGTATGAGAGCGAATCTTGACCAGCTAAATTCTGTCAAGAAACTGGGGCATATGTTTGTGCTTCCCACGACACAAAGCAAGCTGAGTCCTACAGCTATTCAATTGTGTCAAATATGCACTTTTAATTGTATTAATTGTTTTTAATTTTGTTAATATTGACTTGCACATATGTTAGATCCAGCATGTCTCTCACCAACAACATCAATGAAAAGTCACTCTATGTTAACAGTCATGAGGCTCTTGCCTCCAAGGACTGTATAAATCCTAGCTGTGAAGGCTGCTGTTTCTTCTTGGTGTGTGTAACAGCTTGGGAAAAAATAGCAGCTTCTGGACCAGCAGTCCTAAGACACCTTTCACGGAGAAGAATCCAGGATGTCTTTTCATGGTTATTCCAATTTCCATCTGAAGAGACACCAATATGGACTTTGGAAAACAGGATCCTAATGGAGTCAGTGTCAGAAGTGGGAAAATGTCTGCACAGCCCACAGAACCACTTTCAGACTTATCTGCTTTCACAGCAGATATTTGCAAAGTTCTTTGCAGTTACAGGGATGGTTGATGAACATCATCATTCCCTCACTCTGATGATAGCGTGGTGCACTCTGTGTCTTGTGGCCTTTAATCACAGTTCTTGCAGTTTGTTAAAGGGTACTGTGGAATGTCTCTCCACAGCGCATGGTCAGAGGATACTTCTGGAAAAAAATTACTCCCTAGGTTGTTTCTGTTTGGTAAGAAAGAGCTGTGATGACTGAAGCAACTCTGCCTCATCTTGTGTTCTTTGGTCCTGAATTGTCAAAACCACTCGTGCCTGGGAAGCTTGGCTGTCTTTCTCCTGTTGTCCTTTCTGCTTCTTGCTTTGGGCTGTGCTGGGTTTGGAAGACAGCCCTGGAAAACACAGAACTCCTGGGTCAAGAAAAGGGATGAACCTTCTCTCTCACTTGAAGTCTGCCCATACTAAAACCTAATACTCCTTCATTTAAATTTTGATGGACAAGATCTCATCAGCTGGGGATTTCCCTGGGAACTTTTTTCCTCAGTATGGGCAGAGACTCAATGTCTTAATGAGTGGTGTGGTGAGCACTGGTTATAAACCACGAGGGTTAAGTGGCATGTTGGATCACGGGTGGTGAGAAACTGCCCCATGTGTGTGGTCTTCCTGATTCACACTCCAGTGTTTTACCAAAAAACACTCAATAAAACAACACAAAAAAACTTTGTAAATCTTGAATTCCAAGTAATAACTTGACCCGCACCTTGAGTGAAATCACAATGGTGCCTGGTAGACAGTCCCTTTCATAGCCCTGGGATTTTGTGCAAAATATTCTAAATGCAAAATAACCTGGGGCTACCTGTGTGTTTTCTTAAACTGAACATCCCACAAGTGTAAGCAAGTGCATTCTGACAATAGCTTAAACCAACAACACAGCTCAAGGTGGGGAGAGGGAAAGCCTCTTTGGGGAGAGTGACATCTACAGACTTTTTTATAAGATATAAACCCCAACTGCCTTAAGGCTTGTCTAGACTGAAAACTAGTTGAAAATTGGACTCTGCAGAATTTATAATAGATGTTAACATGATTTGGATCACAGAACCACTCTGGAGCTCCAACTAGAAGAGTAGCAACATTTTCTGCTCAGTGTTGTGCAAACACAGAGAAAGAGTCAGGCCTATTCCACAGACCTTGCACTGAGAGTATAGGAACAGGAGGAGGGAAGTCATCTTAGGCCCAGTATTTGCAAAGGGCACTGGGAAAGGCTAAGTGACTTGCTTGAGATCATGCAGGGACTTTCTGGCACAGCTATAAACTGAACCCAGCCATCTTATGTCCCAGTCTAACACTTTAGGCACAGAAACATAGTTTTTCCACAGGGAACAATGGTCAGATTAAAAAGTAGTTTTTTTATTTTGCTTGTATTCTCTTTTTCCTCTTTTCTTCCCACATTTGATGTACAGGAAAGAACAAATTAGCTCATTTAAAAACAACTGGAATTTTCACCCCAGTTCTAGCATATTTTTCCATATGCAAAGCCATTTGTTCAGTATTTTTGTTTCTTAATCTTATTTTCTATGAACATGAGACTCTCTTCCTCCCAGAGCCGCCTCTGCCTGCAAGGGCCAAACCACCATTTGAAAGGCTATTCCTGAAATGTCTGGGGCACGTCCAGAACTGAGGAACACTGAAAAACTTGCAGACAACCTTGGCCTCTCATCCTTTGTTGGCATATCAAGTCAATCTGTAGAAAACATGTTCCAGAGAAAAGGTTTAGATTGAAGATGGGTGATAGAGAGACCTTTGAATAACCTCAGAACTTCGGTTGCTTCAACAAAATGGAAGCTGATTCCAAACCCGTTTCTGGTGTGGGGTTTGGTTTGGCAAAAACAAAGTCTGATTGATGAGGTTTGGCCAAATTGAGCCTCCACTTTTCTAGCCAATCTCTGCTTCAAGAGATCGTCAGTTCTTGGGTGTGCTTCCACACATTTGAATTTCCTCACTGCTTTGAGCCTCCAGGAAAAACAGAAATAGCCAGAAGTTCCTTCTGTAAGCACAATGAATAAAAATACAAAGTCAAGAGTTGGTGCAGTCTTTTCTAGATGTGTGCAGCCATGACATCAGAGCAGTGAATGCTGTACTAAACAAACCAGTTGGTCTTACTTCTTAGCACAGAAACTTTAGTGAAAATCTTTATTCTTTTACTATCCTCCATCATGGACTTTCTAAGGCACTCTTGCCTTTTGGGAGGTGTGTTGAGCAGGATGGTGCTCATAAAGAAAACAACAACCGCATTGTGTCTTCATTGGACAAGTATGGTCTGGACCTGTTCACCAAGGACACAGATTAGATCCCAGACCCATGCAGACAGGCATAGACAATTTCAGTTTCAAAGAGATCATGGACTGGCCAGAAGACAGAGATTTTGAAGCATTGCCTGAAAAGGTGTCTTGTGCCCAAGAAGCACCACTGTATAATGAATTACCAGAAAATGAATGAAGATATGCCCTGTTCACCAATCGGTCTTGCCGTGTGGTTGGAAACCATTGAAGGTGGAAAGCTGCTGTATGGAGTCCCACACAATAAGTCATTGAGGCTGCTGAAGGAGGGGGTAAATCAAGTCAATTTGCAGAAGTGAAAGCTATCCAACTAGCCCTAGAGATTGCTGAGTGAGAAAAATGGCCTGTACTGTATCTCTACACTGACTCGTGGATGGTGGCTAATGCCCTGTGGGAGTGGCTACAGCGGTGGAAGAGGAGCAATTAGGAAAGCAGAGGGAAACCCATCTGGGCTGCTGCATTGCGGCGGGACATTGCTGCGTGGTCAGAGAACGTGATTCTGAAGGTGTGTCATGTAGAGGCTCACATGCCAAAAACTCATGCCACTGAAGAAAATCAGAACAATGAGCAGGCAGATAAGGCCGCCAAGATTGGAATAGCTCAGGTAGACTTAGACTGGGAAAGAAGGGTGAGCTATTTATAGGCCAATGGGCCCATGAAACATCAGGACATCTAGGAAGAGATGCAACATGCATGCGGGCTCGTGATCAAGGGGTGGACTTGACCATGGAGGCCATCAGACAAGTTGTTCATGAATGTGAAATGTGCAACAAATCAAGTGAGACATGCGAGTAGAATCTCCCTGAAACAGAGGGCAGTGGCTGGGTTTCCAGTATGGTGAGGCCTGGCAAATTGACTATATTGGATCACTGCCACAAACATGATGAGACAAGAGCTACATACTCATTATGGTGGAGACAACAACTGGCTGGCTGGAAACATATCCTGTAAGCCAGGCCACTGCATGAAACACCATCCTAGGCCTTGAGAGACACATTCTGTGGCAGCCTGGATACCCAGAAAGAATTGAGTCAAATAACGGGATTCACTTCTGGAACAATCTTACAAGCTCTTGGGCAAGGAAACATGGCATGGAGTGGATATATCACATCCCTTATCACCCACAAGCCCCTGGAAAGATTGCAAATGGTATGGAATAAGGGGTGGAGATTGTACTAGGTCTGTCTGAGATGGAGTCCATTTCCCCATAGCAGCCCTCGCAGTGCCATGCTGTGTATTGGTAGCTAGAAGGGTGTTGATAACACACTAGTGTTTTGACTACTACTGAGCACATTATTGGGACTGAAATGTTCCTTCCCCAGTTGAGGGCAAGATTCTGGGAGAGGACACAAATAGACCAGCTGACCCAAACTGACCAAAGTGATATTCCATACCATGACACCAGCCCAGATATAAAAGCTAGGGAAAGGAGCAGGAAGTGAGGGGGGCATTCACTGTTTCCATTGGCTGCCTACTAAGAAACCACTATGCATGCTAAAGCGCTGCTTCTTGGGACATGGCCGGACATCACTGCTGATGGGAAGTAGAGAATAACCTTGTTATTTTCCGCTTCACTTTTGCACACACAAATTTGCTTTTGCTTTAGTGAACAGATTTATTCAAACCAATGAGTTGTTTACCATCTTACTCTCTTCCCCCTGCCTGACTGGGAAGGGAAATGGCAGAATAGAGCAACTGGGCAGGCACTTGGTGTCCAGTCGAGGCCAACTTGTTTACTTTACTTTGTTTTATGGAAAAAACATCTTTCAGAAGGATTTGGATTATTTTCTTCCCTTTCTTAAACTGTTCTTCTGCTGTCTTGCCCCACACAATGATATCATCAATATACTGAAGGTGTTCCGGAGCTTTCCTCTGTTCCAGTGTGGTGTCCATCAGCCCATAGGAGATGGTTGGGCTGTTTTTTCACCCCTATAGTAGTCAATTCCAGGTATACTGGACATCCCTCCAATTAAAAACAAACTGTGGCTTTAGTAGGTACCTGGCATCCAGCCAGGGTCAAACCACTACAGTCAATTCGTCGTCATGAAGGTGTCAGTTGTGTTGAGAAGCTGTTGTCAATGAAAAAAACACATGGCTTTTTTTGGCCCACCTGGAGGACGTGTTGGTTGTAACCCACATGAGTCATTGTGTTGGATATAATCTTCACACTTGAGACAACTCATCCTAAAACACGGAAATAGGTCTAATTGTAAAAATGGTTCTGAAAAGTCTTAGATGTTGTGAGTGGATGTTTCTCCTGGAGTCACCATTGCCAAGGACTGCTGCGAGAAGACCTTGCAATGGTCTCCATTGCAGATGGAGTGGAAGTATCGAGATGTTTTACTTGAGCTTCTTTCAGGATCCTTGCTGTCCTGCTGGTGGGGCACAGAAGTATCTTGATGCCTCCAAAGTCTCAGCAGTCTCCCACATATCCTGTGATTTAGAGGCCTTAACAGGTGCTGATGATCTGCATCTTAATTTGTCCTTTTTTTTATTTTCACCTTGAGATTCGTTTGTCAGGGCTCTCTATTCCATTAGAAGGCTTTGTTTTTCCTGTTGTTGAAATGTGTATTTTTGCAGAAGGGATTTTTCCCACCATGCCACTGAAGTTATAAGTTTGTGTTTTGCCTTTCTCTTGGTAATTGCAAAGAAACGGACTCGTGGAAATCTGCTGAACACAGTTTCAGAACTGAGCATTGCTCTCTGCTTCCAAGGACTACCAAATGTTTAACATTCAACTTCCTGACCAGTGTCTTTCCTAGCAGTTCCTGACCCAGTTAAAGTTCTTCCTCTGTGTTTTCATCTGTTGTTAGTCTCCTGTGGTTTCTTTTCTGGATGTGGGTTGTTTCACAGCTAGTCCAGGTTCTCCATGACAAAATAATGCTGTCCCCCATTTCTTCCTTCTGACCCAACTCTTTGTGAAGTTCTTTCTTCCCTTCCTGCCATGGGCATTTTTCCTATAACCCAACACCTCTTTCATTCTATCCATTATTCCAAACCTTTTTTGTTCAAGTAAGTAAAAAAATCGGGCTCTTCTGGTTGCAATCGTCCCCTCAGCTTGTTCTTTATCATCATTAAATTTAAATGCTTCTTGTTCCCAGACTGAAGGATGCTTCTTGGCCAAGGCTAATAAACACCAACAAAGAAATATTCACAGCACAGCAGTAACACTTTGGTAGTTACTTCAAAAACACAACTGGAATCTGTGAGCATGAATTGGTTTCCTAGAAGAGCATAGCATAAGGACTATCTCATGTGCATACACAGGAGATTGTACACTAAGCCAACACATGGTCCAGCCACAGATATGTGTTTCAAGAACTTAGAGAATTTGATTTTGGATTCTCCCTGCCTTGTACTAGATAATTGGATCTCCTACTCTAGTCAGTTCCCTCACAGTATGTTCATTTCAGCTCTGCCCTCTCAGATCTGTTAGTTGATCATCGACCCTGTCTGTCTCTGCAGGGTCATTTTTGCTGTGAAGTGGGAATATCTCTTTCTTCCCCACTCATGGCTATTCTTCATCTTCTCAGGCAGAGTCTTCAAAGAGCAGGACCTGTTTCCACCTTTGGTTTGATCACTGTATGAGATTTATTTTTTTTCATCGTCTTCACATAAGCCTTATAATAAACATGCAAGTGAGGACTGAAAATCACTGAAAAAAATAATAAAAAAATCGATCAGTGAATTCCCAAATTCCAATGAGATAAGCAGCCACTGCTTTAAACAGAGATAGTACCCTGTGTTGGTTGAAGCCCTGAAAGTAGCAGCCGGGGTTCAAGCACAGACTTCACAGGTGTTTGCTTCTTTTTTCAGGCTGTTGTTTCCCTCTGCCTAAGTTTTAAAGTTTTCCAAAAAGCATTGTTTGAGATTTCCCTGTTGCCAAACCATCAGTGGGAGACACACAGACCCATAAAAGGTAATACTTAAATAAGTAACATGCAGAAATTCCTCACACTCACCTCTGTATTGGCAAGGGAAGATGCAGCTGACACGGATTAGCTGAGCATAAGTTTAGAGAGGCTGGATGCAAAATTCTCTAGGCTTTTTTTAACCCCAAAAGCTTTGGAGATAATTAACAAAACCCTAAAACTAATTCAGTTGATCTATTTGTTTGAGTTTTCTTGATTCACAAGTGAGGACCTGTTGCTGTTGCTTTTTGTTCTGTTCCCAGGAGAAAATTATTAAACAGTAACTAATAACACTGAAAATCTTGTTGCCTCGTGGGCTCTTATAATAGCCTCATGGGGCTTCTCTCTACAACATTATGTTACTCACTGAAGTGTGCAGGAAGCAGAAAAATGTTATCTTTATTTCTGCATAGTCTCTGCCTCTGAGCTGGGTGAAACAAGTCACACAAACCTGCAGAGCAAATGAAAGGGGTAGAGTGAAAAAGATCTTTCTAGTCTCTTCACTTTCCCCTTGCAGCAAGGAAAGAAAAAGTTCTGTTTCCATTTGGAAGATTTTTCACATTTTCTTTGTCAAGAGTGAATTGGGGCTTAGGAAAAGCTTAGTGCATTTCCCTAGATCATCTGAAATTCTCTAGTGCACCTTTGTCCACTTGAGCCTGAGGTAACTCAACTCTTCCCTCTTCCATCATGTGAATAGTTCAAGCCCTGTCCTCTCTAGGTAGAATGGGATTATTTAAGTTATTAAATTTAGGCACTACGGGATCCAGAAAATTCCCCTGTCTTCTTCAATTCATGTACATCTTACAGAACCAAATGCTCTTTTTAACCCTTCCTACCCTTCAGAGCAGTGTAGGCTGCACCTGCTGGAAGCAGAGACCTTGAATCTATAAAATCCCTCTCTATATGCAAACAGCTCTGTTTGAATGGTTATCTTTATAGCAAGCAATGGATGAAGAATAAAGTGTCGTTATCTCTACTCTGCTTAATGTAGGAGTCTTTCTGTCATATTGCCAAGCCTGGAGGAGGGGGAAAGAAAAAAACACCAAAAAAATAAGTTCTGCTACTCAAGGGGACAAATTATATTTAGTTGGAAATTTTGGGGTCCCCAGGGCAAATGATCTCTCTCATTCAGCTCTAAAATGGGAATAACACACCTTATCCTTGTGGGACGGAGATGCATGATTCCACAGCAGAGAGAAGTTTGTACCTGCCAACTCTATAAATATGTAGATTCAAAATTATTACTGGATACTCTAAGAAACCTTTTTGAGGACATATGACAGATCATGGATTAGTCAAGAGGTGTTACCTTGCGGTGTAGCGTTTCTGAATGCAGGGATCGACACTGAACTTGTTCTTGCTTCCCTCCTCATTCAAATCTGGACTCTAGTGTCTAGCAGCAAGGATACCTTCGTGACCATTCTTGTGGGGTATTTTAACACACTGGAGATGAGGATTTCTGGGTAAAGTGGCAAATCCATAAAGGATACAAAGGATTGAACCAGCCTCTGACAAAATATGAGCTATCTGTGATACATATATTTTGAGCAAAAATAGATCAACTTGAGCCTATTATCTGTCTGCTTTTTGTTTGTGTAGGTAGAGGGACTAGCCCCACAGCTACAATACCATCATTAATGAAATAAGCAAGGTGAGATTTGTAGGGAGAGATGACATCCATGGTTAGAGAAACTGATAAGAAGCAAAGATCAGGCATTTCTTGGGCCTGAAACTGAAGAAGCAACATTCCAGCTAATAAAGATACATGAAAATTGCATTACAGCTTGGACTGAATTGTGATAATCAGCTTGGCATTTGCTGAGCCCACGGTATTTGGTACTTAGGAAAATGAAAGATATGTTATAAGAAGTGGTAAGTTAATAATTTCTGCGTCACAGAGACAGATGGGAAGTGCTTTGGCTGTTGTGTAGAAAAAATTGTGACATAAACCCATCATATCTATTGTACTGTGATTTCAAGAATGAAGTAGGTTTAGGAATTTTACATCCAAACCTCATCTTTTGAAGGTGTTTTGTGGAATGCCTTTGAAGATCAAGACTAAGAAGTCAAACAGAAAGTGGTTGTATTGTGAGAAGCATTCTCCCACTGGCTGTTTCTGTCTTCCATAGAGTGTCTGTGTGAAAATGTGGTGCACAGTGGTTGATGGGTTTCCCCCACATACTTTCCACAAGAGTATTTAGCACTTTAGATAGATCACGTTCTGGAATGAGTACATGTAGGATGCAAAGCTTTGATGGTTTCTTTTGGATGGAAACTGGGCCCTTATTCTATAGGGTATATACATGTGTTAGCAAGTTTTAAATCTATTGCTTTGGCATGACCCAGCTCTGCTTGGAATGTGTTTGCCATGAGAAATTTTGCTTCTAATAAAGTATTTGGTGAGGCAAGGGCAATTTGGGTCGTTCAAAGGGAAATTTTGAGGACAATTTCTCTCAAATGGTCATCACCTAGCAAAGGCAGTAGTTTCAGGATGTTCTGGACAGACTCCAATCTTGTTTGAAATGTGATAACTAAATGTACTGTTAATCGGATTTTTCTTTATTATACTGTAGTGCATTTTGCATATGTTCTTCAAGAGGCTCATTTATGTTTGTGATCTCTGTCTGAGGAGGAGTGTCCTAGTTTGCTGAATGTTTAGGGACTAGTACTGGAGTTATCAAGAATATTGTTTTCACTGCCAATCTGATAGTGTCTGGAGGTTTGGCTGGATATTGCACATTTCAGGGAGTGTTTTGGATGGCTGCTACATTTCTGAAGGCAGGTGTGCTTGTCCTTGTTTGTTTCTATCTATACTTTTATTTGTAAGCTGCAATTTTCAAGGTAGACTTAGTGTCTGAGAAGTGTCCAGAGAAAATTAGATGGGTTTTGACCTATGAAAGGGTGTTGGGAACAGCAGAAATGCAGCCCAGACAGAAAGGTATTATTGAACATTTGCAAACCACCATTCTTCTGAGAGCACAGGTCAATGTCCACAATCTCAGATTTGCTCCTCACATAAGAAAAAATGCTCCCCTTGGAAAGGTTTCAGTCCCCAGTTTCTCTGTCCACAAGGCTGCATTTATAAATTACATCAAAAAGAGACCTTCCAATGAATTCATTAAAGAGTCATGAACTTAGTAGTAAATCAGTCCTGGTAAGAAAGACAGTAGTGTTGAATGCACTGTTGTGGTATACAGTCCTGCCATACACAGTCGGCCCAATCACTCCCTCTGGTAAGCAGTAGTCCAAAGGTATGTCATAAATATCAGTCAGGTAAAGGCTATGTGGAAAGTGCAGCTGTGGACAGCTCCAGGGAGGCTGTATCAATAACATAGCTGGTCAAAAAGGGTGGAGAAAAGGGAAAAGCTGACAAATATCTGCCTTCAATTTAGTTTCTGTCTGAGATAGTGAATTTATGCTTGTGAAAACAGTCTGAGTGCCTCTGGGCAATAACTCCCAATGTTTTACTGTCATGCAATATGTGAGTTAGGAACTCACAGTTATCTCAGTACTAAGTGCCCATCCCTTCATCCGTAGGGAGAGAGCAAATGCATTTATGTGAGATTGGTATGGAACTGAAAGACAAGGCAGAAACTGCAAACCACTGTTCTGAAACTTCTTTTCTGCTTTGCAAGTCCTGAAATGATCCATTGTGCTAAATGGTAGAGTTGCCTTCTTTTGTGTTCTTAAAGATAACATTTAGAAGTGCAACAGGTTCTGCCAGAATCATGAGTCTGTGTCCAAACCTCACTTAAATGAACTCAAGTCAGTTCCACAAGTTTACTCTCAAGAGGCAGCTGATGTGAACTGACAGAATGATTCCCGAAAATGGAAAGTGAACAGATTTTTTGCAGATTTAACAACTTCATGGTGATTTTTATTGCTTTTCTCCTAGTGGCTGCACTAATGGACAACTCACATCTGGAACATGGTGACTGGTACCAGACTACTGCAACAAATGTCTCTAATTTTAATTTCTCTCTCTCATTTTATTCTTCTGCAAGTAGTTCTAGAGCTTACACCTGGCATTGGAATCCAGAGGACTTCCGTAACAAATAAAATTATTCCTGACTGATATTTTTTTCCCCTAGCAAAAAGTGAAGGTGGATTTCTCTCAATGTTATTGGTGGCTGTGATGGTGAGAGCACAAGATATTTCTATGAGGAGCACTAGAATTGAAATAACCATATGGGTGAGCCTGGTTGGAGCTGAGAGCTATAAGCATTATGAATGAGATTAAAAAGGACACTCAGGATGAACATACTGCACTGAAAAAATCCTTCCCTGTTTTAGTTACAACTCTGGGAGAAGAATAAGGAAGCAATTTAAAGCAACTATTAGCTTTTCACAATATGGATTTTCTTTTGTATAGCTCGAGGTTTAAACTAGAACACTTTATGTGGTATGTTTCATTCATGATTTGCAGGTCAGGATCATTTTCTGGCTATTGTGCTGATTACTTTAAATTGTAAATATAGAAGTTTTTCTACTCTCTCAGAACAATGCATTCCATAGAAAATAGAGCTCTGACAGTCTCAAACATTAAAAAAAATCACCCCAAAATCATGGTAATGCTAATATTAAAGATAGTAATAATAAAGAGTATTCTTTTAGTATATAATATGAAGTTTGAATCTAAAAATTTCCCTGAGACCACACACTTGTAAGAGTTTCTGTGGCTATGTCAACTGAAATATAAGGATTTCTTTTGTTTGTGTTCTTCTGAAATTGACTGTTTCCAGGATTTTTTTTCTTTTTTTTTAGATAAGGACTCAATATTGCAAGCAGTTGTGAAGGAATGACAACAACTTATAACAGTGACTTCTCTTCAATATATGTACACACTTTTATCAATATATATTCTCACTCTTATCATGGTGAATAGTATTTTTGAGAGTGTTAATTTGGAATTTTCCCTTTGTGTCTTCAGAAATCCAGCATGTAAAACCTCTTTCCTAGTAGAATAACACCACAAACTTCCTTACTTTAACGATTAAAGCATTTGGGGTTTTTATTAAGGAAATGTGGTTATCATTTTCTCTATTGAAAATATATCTAGGTTGTCAGAATTTATCTGAAATAATATCTGTAATACTGAGCTTGAGAATGGTCAACATCAATTTACATCATCATTGAAAGAACTCTGCCATCCATAAAAAGCTATAAAAGTAACTTGTATTACCTTGCAGGAAAAAAGAAATGGGCGTGACATTGCCCCAGGGTTGCCTTTTTCTGGGATTCTCCTCCAGATGGCAGAGACTATTCTCACCTTCACCCCTGAGCTTCTTGTGCCTCTCGTCTGACTTTTACTACCAGACAAAGACTTTCCTGCATCTCCTTCTTCCAGCCTATGCTTCTCCCATCTTCTTCCGCCATTAGTGGCAAAAGTCATTTTCAATTACAAGGTTGGATTCCACTCCTTCCGAACTGGCTCAAAAAATGCAACATAAGTCTGAAAAACCTTTACTGACAGTTGAAGGTAACTCAAGAGAATAAAGCTACTATGGTCAATTCACCATAGAGTAATTTTCAGCTATCCCTCTTTTGCCACTTCTCATCTTAAGGCCAAGAAATCAAAACAGAGACATGAATCCAGGGAGCTTTCTGCTTGCCAGAAAGACATAGGAAACCTAAAGATGCATGGTCTGTACACTCACACCTTGCTTATTTCTATCACACGAGGATGCCGGAAGCTGTTTCCTGTATGTGATGTACAGGCAGATCATATAAAAACAGTGAATTCAGCATCTTGAGGTTACAAACTTGATACAAGAAGGAACAGAAACTGCCTCAAACCTCATTACTGGAGATTTTTACAAAGATGTAAAATGATCATGAAAAATAAGGCTTGGAGGGTTTAGCTATCTAATGCGCCATGGTGCCTTTAGTATATTGTGATGCTCCAGGAAATTCATATTAGAGATACAACTGTGAGGACAATCAGAAAGTAAATTTCTTCTAAATGCAAGAGAACATTCACTTGTTCACATTTGTTCAGTGCAGAGGTGGGTGTGCAGTTTGCAGACAGACCCACTTCCATCCTGAAGTTCTCTGAAAGTGGAGCAGGACTCCTTCCACTTAAACAAGAGAATGAGATTTTGCCTTTTCCATCATTTACCTCTCACACGAAAGTGGGACTCTACCATGGGATGAAAGAGATACTGAAGGTGATTTCTCTGCTGTCTGTTGTGGGCAGAAAAGTGCAAACTCTTGGGCAGGGCTGTTGGGTGAATGGCCACTACAACTGCAGGAGACAAAAGAGCAGAAGGAGATGGCAGGGTTAAACCCACCAGCTGACTCAGGAAAAGCAGTAAGGGGTTACATCTGCTAGGTGTGGGCTGTAGCAGCAGTGGCCACTGCATATAGAACATTGCACTGCTGTGGTTTCTAGCAGGCAACAGAGAAGTCTCATGCAATTCATTTGGAATGAGATAATAAACTACCACGCCATTCCTAGAAGTAAAACAGGAGGAAAGGTCTGCAGTACTCCAAAGATAGCGTACATCTCACCTTTCTTGTCCTAGACACTGAGGATGTGTCTTAGAATAGACATCTGTAATATCTGAAATGTTCTAAGAGGAGTTTTCATTCATTTTGTCAGAAATGTTAGCTAAATCTATACACCCTATTGTTTTCACGGTACTATAGATTATATGCAGATGTTTCTACTTCTTTATGTAATTAAATGTAATGAGACAAAATGTTGTATGTAATTCATTAATATTATATACTGATTATATTTTTATAGTGCTAACATTTGTTTGTTGGTACACAGGCCTAAAATAAGACACCAAGAGGTAACTAGACCAGATAATCACTGTCCTAAATGCTCACTACTGGTATCAACTATCAACCAACCCACTTTCCAAACTTTTCTTTTTGTGCCCAAAAAGAATTTCTGAAATCTGCCTTTCAATCCTTCTTAAGGAGAGAAATTAAAGCCCAATGCTAAGGATGCTCAATTTTTCTTAAACTCTCCCAAGAGAAGGGTTTCATTAGTAATGTTGTTATACTTTTTGCCCCTTGTTTATATTATTTGTGAATTATTTTCTCTAAACTGGAGATAAACAAGCTCTTTGTTAGAGAAGGAGCATTATTAATCCTGTGACTGCTTATGCATCCCTGAAGAATGTGTCAAAGAAAGGTTACTTTTCTGTCCCAAATTTTTACAAATCAAATAGATGAGAAGACAAAGGTGAAAGGAAAACAACACCCTCTTTTTGAAGAGCCAGAGGAAATCATACTGAGAAAGTATTTTCGATTTTTTTTTGCTGATGTGTCATTTTCTTATTTGTTACTGAGGAAAGAATATGCACAGATAATGAACTGTGTGTTGCTCTTCCAACACATGTCTCTCTGTCACTCCCATTTATAGTAATCCCATCTCTTCATCTTCTACTTGCCTCTGTTTGGTTGGAAGATAGAGATTGCAGGGGAGGTATCTATGTTACAAAAATGATCATTATTGTTAGTATTGTTTTATTCACTTTCTGATAGTCTCAGCAGAGATGAATCACAGGAAATTCTTGTGAAAAAATGTCTCCTTCAGGTTAAATTAGGGGTATATTATAAGCTAGCATTATGGAGGCTTTCCAGTTTTCTGTTACATCAGAAGAGTAAAGACTTCGAAGAGTTTGGCAACATATAATAATGTTACTTGGCCAAGCATGGAAAAAGACCCATGAGGAACTGCCTTCTCAGCTACATTTGTCCTAAATCTACAGGATGCTTGAGTAGTAGACAAATATGCTGTATGTCTCTCCATTCTACAGAAACTACTTTGATGAACCCCAACTCCAAAATTAACTGCTCAGCACTAGAAACCATTATAAGATCGAGGTGCATGAGCTCATTCCGACTTTTCAACTTCAAACTGTTCTGTTTCTTTGTTCCTTCCTGCCACCTTGTTTCTAAACCAGAAACCAAGAGATTAGAACAAAATGGTATGCAAAAGGTGATCTTTGAAAATGGAAAACCTTTATAAAATGAATGCCTCCTGTCTTCTTCTGACAAGGCACCTATGCTTCAATATGTTTACAGACTGTATTGTTACACTTAGCATAGAAGTTGACAGCAGTGGCAAGGAGCATTCTTTGGGGTCATGAACTTTGCAACAACAAATACCTCATACCTGAAGCAAAACCAAAATAAATCCTAAAGCCATCTCTTGTACGTTTATTCCTGCAATCTCATGACTAGGAAAGTGAAGCAGAAGCTTGGGAGAGAGCAGTTTGGCTGGAGCTGCAGCATCCTATAACAATGGCTGTGCTTTAGTTTCTGAGCCCTCTCAAAATCAGTGGGGGACGAGTTTTCAAGGTCAGTGCCTTTGAACCTGTGAAGGGAACACTATAAAATTTTTCTTGCACAATCTCTGGGTAATTAGAGTTCAGCCAGCTAATCTGTGTGGTTAGCTCTTTCGCATTGCTCAGCTCTTTTCAGTAAAGAAAATGTCTTGATTCTACTTGTGATAGGTGATTCTCTAGCTCTTCAGCTCAACTCACGGTTTCGAATATCTCAGTCCCAGGAAGAACTGCAGAAAAATATAAGTTACGTTTGTTTAATGTTTTTGCAAAGAAATTCTCTGTCCTGTGATGTCTCTGCTCCTCCTCCCTGAGACAGACAGAAAGCCCTTTGTAGTGGTCATAAATATTAATATATATATATATATAATTATTATTATTATATTACTACTACTATTATATATTATTAGTAATATATATATATATATTACATTTAGAGGCAAAGTTGCTCCTGCTCGTTCTCTGCTAAGGAGATCCATCACATGAAAAACTCAGGCTAGTAATGCTGGTTTGAATGCAGCTGATCACTTTACTAAATTGGAGTTGGCTCTTTGGGATGTAAAAACTCCTTGTAGAGCCTTCAACATCCACTTCTTATTTAGCCCACATCGTAATGTCATAAAGTTACCACTTGATGGCTCTTTGTCAGTTTATATGGAGGAAAGGAATTAAGGGATCCTGACTAGTTCCTTGCAGCATACACAGGACTCGTCCGCAGACTCACCAGAAGCAAAAGAACTATGAAGCTGTGAGAAAAGACTCACTCAAAAGACTCCTCTTCTTCACTGGATCAGAGCACCATGATGCAATCCATCTCTGCTTTCACTGTCCAATCTGTGGATTTCCCTTTGTGGAGCTGTCTGCCCCAAATCTTTCAGTATTAAAACCAGATGCAAAACAAACCAGCAACAACAGCAGTAGTTTGATAGTTCCTTTGACCTTTGTACACCAGTTCCAGAGGTGAGGGAGGAGTGAGAGGGGAAAAAAGAACACTGGAAATAAATACCCTTGTGAAGAAATTACAACATCAAAATGCAATTCCCTTCTTCATGTTTTTCTTAGAAAGCAGTTCAGTTCCATCTGCCTGTGGGCCTGCAGCCAATGCTTGCTACAGAAGAACAAAGACATTCAAATACAAACAAACAAATAAATAAATATGGAATAATATACCAAGTGGCTCTTGCACCCTTCTCTAAAGTGAGGCTCTCAAAACTGACATTGTTCCAAGCTAGCTTTGCACTCCCATGCAAACATTAATCTTTCTTAGGCTGACAGAATTTCAAACAGAGCCACGTTACACATGCATTCAAGAGAGATGGAGGCAAAAGGAGAGGACCAGTCAGATGATATAGAACAACTAAGGTTTTGTTCTCAGTGATGGGTGGGTGGAGCAGCATGCATGGAGAGATTCATGCTTGTTGGAGTGACGATTATTTATTTATTTCTATCACTAACGAGCTCTAAACAATGCTGTATTCTTCAGTTACAGGCTAGGAAAATGCAAGGAGTCCCCAAAAAGAAGTGTTTTAGCATTGGCAAAATCACCAAATATTATTTCCTCTTTAAAAGGTGAAGAATTAAAAATACGTAAAAGCAAAAGAGAGATTAATTTATTTCTATCAGCTATAGCAACGTTTCAAGTTGCTAAAGAAACACCAAATTTATGCAAAGTCAGCCACTGCTTCTGCATCCTAGAAATGTGCTCTGGCCATGGCTGTCAAAAATGACTAGGGATTTTAATTGTCTCTGATGAATTCTGACAAGAAACTCCCTAAAATTTCTTACTACCTTTGCTGTATTGAGATGCAAGGTTTTGCTTCATGCTCTGAGGGAGAAAACCCAAAGTGCAAGCCTTTGGAACCACCTTCCCAACAGAGCTTGGACTTTTGTCCTGAAACTTTGTCATCGTTCCCATTTCATTCAGGCTTAATGGGAACTCTCTCTGTTGTGAAAGTAGAATCATGGCCATATCAAAAGCTGACAAATACCTTAGCAGGAAAGGAGATCCTACTGTTCTCTAACTCCTGGCAATTATTCTGAGGATACTCATGGGGTAACACAAGATGTGACGCAATAAGAATGCCATGAACTGCTTCTTCTACTGAAGAGTTTCCTGCAACGCTGCTTGAGTCCTCCTAAAAGTTGGCAGAGACAAACAGTTGGAGAAAATGGCAGAGAAGAGAGCCAGGAGAGGCAGGTGAAATAGATTGTATACCATTCTTGCCGACTGATGCACAAAAGTGCTTCTATGTCCAGAAAGGAATCCATCCCATTTTTGCCTACTTGAAGTCAGGATTGGAAGCTGATTTGCATCTTGGGTTGGGAGATCAGAGAAAAGGGTGAAGTAGAAAATAAGAAACAAATTATCTGATATGGCATTGCTAAATTATCTGTTCTTAATCTTTGGCCCAGTTGTTTGGACAGCAAATCTGGCTTCTCGCAGATACAGCCTCCAGCTAAATGCAATGCAAAGTTACTCCATTCTCTTCAAGCACTTAGGGAAACAAAATGAAAACAGAGAAATATAGGGTTATGTCACAGACTTTAAACAACCTATAAAGATAAATAGAGAGGGTTAGATGGTTGGATGCATGTTTTCATGTATCTCCAGGAATTTAACTTAATGTCTAAGAGTTGGGGTAAATTGAAAATTTGAGCAGTGTCTCTTTTACTTCAGTGCATGAAAATAAACCTTATTTAACATCTTCTTAATACTCACAATATGGTTATGTCAGCATTGGCTAGTTAAGGGATTTGTGAGTGTGTGCTTCACCAGGTTTTTTTTCTGAATCAGCTGAGTTAGAGGATATATAGCACCACCCCAGCTCTAACTGCCAAACCCATGAAATATCTCTACGAACCCCTGCTACATCTGTCATTGATAGAGATAGTTCAAGGAGCCATCCTGAATGCAGTCAGATAAATGCAGAATCATCTGGTGATAGGAAGGAAGGGCGGGATCTCAAATTGTCACCAGTTTTCAGAGCAGCAATTCCAAGCAACGCACCAGCTCCCCAGCTGCCAAGTACAGACAACGTCAGCATGGTCTTGTGCCTTTGAGCATGTTCCTGCTGACAGACAACCTTTCCTGCGCTTAATGGTGAAGAAAGGGGAGAAAACTATAGTCACCCTGGCACAGAGAATGAGCTCTCAAAGCAGCTGAGCTCTGATCTTCCCTCCTCCAAGGAAACTATTTTGTTTGGTTTTTGAAGAGAAGGAAAAAAAACGTCTTGGAGTTGGGATTTCTGACAGATTTCCAACAAGATAAAAACACGACAAATTTTCACCATCTCTAGATGCAGCCTATGGTGAATATTCCACAGGGGAGATGGGGGAGGAAGGGAGGGAGAAGGGAGAGTGAAAGAGAACCCATTATTTCCATCTGAAAATAATTTTAAAGGGGATATTTATCCCACTGGGTAGAACAACTCCTAACTAAAGAAATACGCTTGGCCAGTGAGATACTGGGAAGAGGGAAAGAAGGTCTCTCCACTCTGGGAGGCAAAACATAGCCCAAAAAGGTTAAAAAGTGCTTCTATAAGCAACTTGCTAACTGTGATGTATTTATTTTCTCTGGGGAAAGAAACTGAATATTTTGATTTGGCAGATTATTTCTTTCCCCAAAGCAGAGGCAGCCAGAAGGTATGGGAAAAGAAACTGAATGGTTTAGAAGCTGCATGCAACCTGGATGTTGAAAAATCTTTGCTTTATAGCACTGTCATTTAGCTTTGCTGAATTAGTCATTTTTGGTGTGAATTTCATTAACTTCTGTGTGGAAAAAAACATGGGGAAACATGAGGAAAATGAGAGATATGAGCTAAGACCAATAGTATCTTGGCTGCTACAGAAACAATTCATCGTGGACTGTGTCAGGAAAGAGACAAGTAGCGTTCATCATCAGGTTCACTCTAAATCTTTTGTAATTTTTCCAGTTCAGTTTAGAAGGGAAGCAGGATTAAGATGTTGGTTGGGTTGCCTGTGACTCTTTCACTTCAGAGTTGCTTATCATTTTTTCTGTGATGGTATGGCATTGTTTGTTCTGTGGCCAGGGACCAGAT
Source organism: Serilophus lunatus (assembly GCA_013399895.1). Taxonomy (NCBI): domain Eukaryota; kingdom Metazoa; phylum Chordata; class Aves; order Passeriformes; family Eurylaimidae; genus Serilophus; species Serilophus lunatus. Next base: position 3,234,180 of record VXBA01002264.1, read on the forward strand.
TTCTCAGCTCTGTTGATACAGTACTGAACACAGGAAGCCAAGATCTGGGACTGGTAGATGTGAGCATAGTTGAAACTATGTAGAAGAAGAGTAAAAAGGCATTTTCTATAACTGAGACTTTCTTAAGTGTTTCCAGAATTAAAGTGGTCCCTTTCCACTGAATGTGACACCTGGATTTCCCCAAGAGCTTCTTTGTATACAGGGTTGTTCTCTAGAAGCTCCAGTGACTTGATAGAGTTTTTCCTGTTCTTTGTTTCTCATTGATGTGGCTGCCTGGAACATCTCAGACTCCTTGAGTGAATATGCAGACATTGGCAGAGACTTCTGGAGGAACTGTTGGGCAGCAAGGATAAAGGTGGTTTGAGGTTCTTTTCCAGGGCAAAGTATTTCCTCCAAGAGCCATGTCAGAGAGCTGAGAGCAGAGTCAGCTCCATTGCAATGCAGGCAAATCTTGCTGTCCAGTTCCTCATAAAACCCTAGATCCCAGAGAAATAGGAAACACTTATTTTATTTACTAAAAAAAAGAGGTCTTACCTTCCCTGTTCTCATAAATTGAAATGACTTTGACTTTAACAAAGAAATACCCCATACTTTTTCATCTGCAGACCTTGAGCTCCTGATGAAGCACTTTTCCAACAGACAGGAAAGTCCATGGAGCAGTTAGAACTGATACTATTCATTTGGATGGAGGCTGTGAGGTTTGTAAACGAGCTCTAGTATTTCCCCAGGTCATGCAAGGAAAATTCCTTCCACAAAAGATAGCAGATTTCACTATTCAGGCCTTGGATCAGCCACAGACCAACCTGCATTCTATACCTGCCCTCTCAGGAGATTGTATTTCTTCTGGTCTAAAGCTAGGCAAAATGAACTTGTGTCTGTCTGCAAAGTACCGTGTAGCCATACCCATGATAACAGGCTTTGGAAAATAAAACCCAAGCACTGATCTGCAATGCTTTGAAGAAATGGCTTTGAATGCCAGGACCACTCTTGCTTAACAGATTTCAGCCTAATCTGATTTATTTATTGTTTAACCTGCCATGTGCCTGCAAACCAGCTGGAAGCACAGCCGGCTAATTACTGGGCTGTGCCAGCATAGGCTGCCTTTGATTGCTTGAGACAAGATCCCTGTAAGATGGACAAGATTTAAGGCACACAGTTTTTGTCTATGACCCTCTTTTAGATTCTAATGAGGTCTGAGAGGCTGAAATGTTGTATTGGAGATGCAGCAGGGATCTGGCTCCATCAGGGCAGGGGCTGCATCTGGAAGTTATTTTATCTTGAGCTTTCCTGGTCTTTTTCCCCCTTCTCTCTCTCATACATCTGTGAGGTGGAATGTGTTTAAAGCACAGTCCTGATAATCCCTCTATGTCTTCTTCTCTCCTATTTGCATTTTTCAGGGGGCATCTGTGCTAATGTTTCCCATTTTTGCTCTAGACAAATGAGACTTCACTGGTTTCCTCAAAGATTCTGTGAAATAGTGGAGATTTTTCCTTACCCTGCACATGTCCACATGTTGAAATTCCCCTTTGTAAAAAAGACTTAGCTCCAGGAAGCAAGCTGATTCTGAGCAGGAGCAAAGTGTATTGAGGATTATCCCAGCCCCCATCTTTCATGCTTAATTTAAAAGTGGAACTGCAAAGTGAAATCACTCTCAATTCTGCTGTATTCATGGACTAGCCCTTCCAGTTGCTGCATATACTCCCTGTCCGAACTAAAGAGGCAAGGGTATTACAAAACCTAACAAAATCAGCACTTGGTTAAGCTAGAGGGGCAACTTTCTTATTAGCCAGTGTTTGAACTTCAACCCTTGGGAGGTTAAATATAATGAAATATCTATTGGTTCATTAAGTATACATTACTTGGGGCTATTGGTGGCCCCTGGGGTTTAAAGTTCATAGGTTCATGTTACATCTAGTCTACTCAGAAGATGAAGGTCTGGGCCAGAAAATGAGAAAGTACTAAGTAACTGACCACATTAAAAATAGCAAAACAGAACAAAACCAAAAAAGAAAAAGATGATCTCAAGAATTTAAAATCCTTTTATTGGCCTGGAAAGGGTGGAGGAAGCAGGAGGATGGGAAGGGCAGGAAGCAATCTCTTTACTCCACAAGGGTTCTGGGAATCTGGCTGCCTTTGGAGGACTGGGAGAAATGGGAAAATAATATAAAAACATGTTCAAAATGCCAAAAATGATAGGAAACGGTTATCAGTTTGAAAAGTTCCTCCAAGGGTTATTAATAGCTAACAGCAAGGAAATCATGACTCACTGGGAAGATAAGTATCCTAAAATGTGAATTGGTTCTAAGTTGCTTAACCCTGACTATTCTATCATAGCACATACAGGAACAGACTACCACCACAGTATCACTATAAGTATGTAACCCATCTCTATCTTCCAAAGCACTTAAACATGTGCATAATCCCTGTTACTTTTCATGAGCTATAAACACATAAAAGTGTGTTAAATCTGGATAAAATTCAACCCTGGATTTTGTCTGCATTGCAAAAAGAATTGGAATATTGGACTTTTTCAGGCATTTAGAGTATTTTGCATATAAGTGGCTAACTGGTGGCCTGTCCCGGCCCAGGAAATAAGAAATTATCCTAGGATTTTACCTCACCACTTGAATCATAGGCATTCTTATTTTCTGGCATATGCAAGCAAACAGGCATAAAGGCATTATGGGACATTGTTTCAAACCCTGATTGCAGAGATGTAGGTGCACATGGTCCCATAGCAGTCCATTTCCAGAATCCACACAGGCATACTTGCTCAGGAGCCTATATATGGATTTAACGATTGGTCTGTAGACACAGAATTAGCAGATTTGTAACCTAACAGACATTCCTAAAAACATCAAGGAAGTCTGGGGGCTGGGGGAAAGCTGGACTAGAGGAGTGTCCAAATGGATAAAGGTGCTGTAATGAAATGTGAGAATAGGCAGTGAGATCCACAGCCCCATTGCCCACTGCTGCATGTTAGCATTACAATGAAAAATCTTTATGCTGATGGTTAAGCTAGGGAAAGATTGTGAGTAGGTCAACACTGGAATTGCAATTTAAAGATTATTTAAGGAAGCAAGCAGTGAGCAAATTGGTGAAGTAGGCCAAGATCACCTCAATTTTGGCCAAATCTATAAGCCTTAAAATTATCTATCCTCTGGGTTGGAGTGGTTCTTTCTTTTCACTTCCAGCAGCTTTTCTGCATCCTGTCTAGATCCAAAAGGGTTTGTAACATGCCTGTCCTAAAACTGTGGCTATAAAACCAGCCTTCTTCATATTAAGTTGCCTAAAGTGTTCTCCAGGCATAACAATTATTGTATTTACATAATCACCTAATCACTGAATGGGCCAGAGGGAAAAGAGGATTCAGTGATGATACCACAGCTCATTCTCCTATACGACTTCCTCTGGTAGCTGTTTTTCTACCTGACATGAAACCTCCAGTAAAATGAATGCCCTAAATCTCCAGATAGTCTCCCTATGAAGTTTGATATCCTGCCCCTTTTAAGTTTTCCTAATGTTTAGCTTATACCTCTTCTGTGGGAAGGCAAGCTCCGGACTCTTTTACTGTCACCAGTAGGCATAAAGAACATGTTGCTGCCTTCCTGTGATGCCACCTTCTCTCTGGAGCTGGTTCTCCTTTCTCCTCCCATTGTAAAGCGCTGCTAGTATAAGAACAGAAAGAATTTTTTCAGTGTCATATTCAATCGGAAATCATCCTGATTAGACTGCTAGGAAAGAGAAGAAAGGGAAGCTAATAAATCTTTTCGGTCTCACAGTCTTATGGTTTTCTATTTTTGCACTGGAATGGAACACAATATTCTCAATCCTTCGACACAACAATATGTCAGGCAATTGGTAACAATACACTGGACTTTTGGGTGGGCGATGCTCTTTTGTGACATCTGTGTGAAGGATGATTTTCATCAAACAGCTTTATGGCTTCAATGAAATATTTGTAAAGTGGCTTCTGCAAGTGTGACTGATTGAATAGTTTTATTCTATTTTCTGTTTTCATTGGTTTATGTAAATCAGCAAGTATTATGTATACTCTGCATCTGATCATTTCAAAACCATAATTGAAGAATTTGTATACTGGAGTAAATTTATGGTTTCTGTGAAATCCTTGTTTGCTATAAATAAAAACTTGTTTACACTTGTGTCAATTAATAAGAGCATAAAAGGTGTTACAAATAAACAAGTTGTTTTCTTTATTTCCTTCATGAATATACATGTGTATTTATTTATTATATGCACTCAGATTAAGCAAAGGGAAAATTTTGATTCATATTTTCATTTGCCATGTATTTCATGAAATGTATTACACAAAAACTTAGAATATATAAGACAATATGGAACATATTACAACCTATAGCAGCTGTCATGATATTTCAAATACATTACATGGAATGACATAAAATATTTTCAACATATAATTTTAACATATATCGTGTGGTGTCCCATATTTTAAGCAGCAGAACAATAGGCCAATTCTTTTTTTTATTTCTTCTTTTAAAAATTGCATTTTATATATTGTCAGATATATTTTTACCATGTGTGCAATAAATTATATGAAACACATAGCACACATATGGAAAAGGTATGACTTTTTTGAGGGAGGCAGGTTGTGGATTGCTTAGCAAGGAACTTGAATCCTTTGTGCATTGTTTAAGAAACAGTCGGTATCTCTGGTCTGGTCTGCAGGCAGAGAGGTTTGTAAAACTAATATTTGTGATTTCCAGCAACCGAGATGTTTTCTGTGAAGTTAAGATGATAGCATAGAGTTAGTCACAAAATTCTGTGTCACTCAACGTACCACTCCAAGCAGCTAGTCTGAGGTAGGTGATTACAGCCCGTGATGTCAGGGTGATCTATGCCACAAACACATCCCAGCTTCTGAGATGATGTGTGCAGTGTCCTTGCCCTCTCTCTGAAGGTGATGGGAAACTCAAAGTAATTTAGTTAAGCTCCCTAAGCCATAGAGAAGCCAATGTCTGTTTAGAGACAGTTATCAGAGTTTTAGCCTGTCAGGTTAACACACTGAGAGCTATAGCGGGGTCCTCAAACTTTTTAAATAGGGGGCCGGTTCACTCACTGTCCATCAGACACTGTCAGGGGCCAGACTATAGTTTGGAAAAAAATGAATGTGTTCCTATGCACACTGCACATATTTTATTTGTAGTAGTGCACAAAAAACAGGAAAAAGAATGCAATATTTGAAATGAAGAACAATTGTAATCAACAAAAACAAATAGTATTTCAATGTGAACTATGGGCTTGCTTTTGGATAATGAGGTGGTCAATATTAGGCTCCATATTTGTCACTGC
>VXBA01002266.1:0-26498 GCA_013399895.1 Serilophus lunatus
GGGCTGTCCAAGGAGGCTCCAAGGGGCTGGATTGGGACAGGGCACCACCTCACCTCCATGAAATTCGTCCAGTCTGTCCTCCAAGCCATGCACACTCTTGAGTTGATCCAAGCCAACAATTAATATAATAATCCCTTGTAGCAGCTGTCAATGTCTCTTAAAAACTGGGACTTGCAATTTGGCAGCGATGGATAAGGACCCTCTGGTCACAGCCACTACAGAATAGATAGGGCTTTAGAGTGGTATGGTGCTCAGAGGATCTGGGAAAGAAAGATTATGTACAAGGGCAAAAATGGACTCCGAAGAGAGCTTTACTGTAAACCTTTATACTCAATGGAACGTTTTTATTTAACACAGCCAATAGACAAAAGGAATAATGTTCACGTGTCACTCGGGGTCACTTCTACCAATGTCTTAAAGCCATAGCAGATCACGAGACACTGTTTACATTCTTTGGACATTATGTCGTGTTCTTCTCCATTGTGTTCTGCTTCTTGCTGTCCTGCTTTTTCTAACGGACATACACAGCTTGCTAAAAGCTTAAACTCATTGTTGTCCTACAATCTCATGTCTCACATCATTATATAAATTGCTAGAAATTTTTCGTTTCAAGCCATTTATAGAGGATATCCAAATGCATAGAGAAATGTAAAAGAATAGAAAAAAACTTAGACATCAGAAATTATTGTTGAGCTATAGAAGATTTCCTAGCAACAGATTATATTCAGTCAAGATACATTAAAAATAAATAAATCCAACAAAACACTGTAACAATCCTATTAAGCATGCCTAAAATGCTTGTTACTGCCATCAGTGGTAACGAAGGTCCGGTTTCTCCTACTGTTTTGCACAAATTCTAGAAATTTACTTTATTATTCTATTGATATATATATCAATACCAAGATTTTTCAACCTCCAAAACAAAGGGAAAATATGCTAAAACCTCGTGTTTCTGCATTTTGTTTTATGAGAGCATTTTTAAAGCACCTTAAGACATTGAAAGTAATCCTTGAAAAATTGCATGAGAAGGTGAATGAACAATGCAGATTCTGGTATGAAAATACATTTTAACTTCTATTGTAAAGTCCTTAAGTCCTAGTTCATTGAAGCACTTCAGGATGTCTTTAGCTGAAAATATTAGTACCCTGACTTAAGTCAGCAAAGCCTAATTCTACAGATTTTCTATTTCTGAACTCCTAGACATATTTCAAAATATATAAAAAGTATCATTGTTTTATTTTCAGAGGATGTCATACTCTGCATTGTAAATTAACCTAAGATCTCTAAGAAGTGAAATTTAATATAATTTTAAAGTAAAAAGCACTTTTTCCTGTCCTTTGTGTTTTTATGTCTTCTGATAGAGTGCATGTACATGCAATACAGGTTTTTCAAGGCTGTGCATTTCATAGCAGCCAAATTTGAGTTCTAAAAGTGTAACTCAACACTAATTTCCTAGTCTCCCTTGTTCATTTCTGGCAGGAAGATCTGGATTTTCTGGCTAGAAGCATAATATTCTATGATTTTGTTTCTGTGTTTCTAACATACAGATTCCCTTTGCTCTGTCTTCTGTTACAGAGCTGAGTCATAGAATATGCTGAGGTTTTCTAATTTGCACTTTGTTATTCCTCTTGCTTCTTCGTCATACTCATAGACATGTCTGCACTTGAAAATCATGATACCTCTGCAGGGTTCTGTAGTCCTGGTGTGTATTATTTAAATTTCACTCTCTTAAACACTGACATCTAGAAAAACCTCTTTTACACTTGATGTGATTTCTGTCATGACAACATATCACAACACATCTGCCCCAACTGCCCTTCTACACTTCTGTAACTACCCGCTAATCAGATTAAATATATCATTGTAAACCTAATATGCATTAAATATAAAGTATGAAGCTGTTTTATTCTTCTATATGTAACAACAGAGAGAAAAATACAGACTTTAAAGCATACCAAACAGAGAAACAAGAGTAACAGTCTTGAAGCACCATACAACTTGTTTAGATTGAGATCAAAAAGAGTAGGCATGATGAGGGCCTTTTGAATTCTCTGGAAGGAACATAATTAAGGCTTAACTTTAATTAAGAAATCCCTACATAACAAGAGTGTTCTCAATTATATCCTTAATTCCATGCTTATATATTTGCTAAACTGCACAGTGCTAGTGTACCTGTGTTTGGCAGAGTAGACAAGGATATTTTTAACCAAATAGATTTACATCAGAAAACGTCAATTTATTCAAATCATATTTTTACGTACCAATAAGAAAACAGTTCTGATGAAATAGTAATTGGGAAAAAACCCCACTGAAACAGATCAAAGCAGGCTAGCAAAACTGGTTGTCCAGGTTTGATGGACAAATTATTGGTTAATAAATTATGGATGAAGACATATTAAAGAAATAATAATTTATTATATGAAGTAGAAAAAAATAAATTAAAAATATTAAAATATCAAAAATCCACTGAAGAAAACCCAACAACCACTTCCCAAATCCCCAAAACAACCCACAAGATGCACACACCAATTCCGCCCCCCCCCAGGCAATAAACAAAACAAAGAGAGAAACTTATTCCTCGTTTAATGTCCTAAGGTGCAGTTGATTCGAGGTAGATGGCAGGGGGCATTAGCGCCGTGGGAGGCAATGATGAGGAAGGCGGATGCCCGTTGTCTGTTTTTGGCTGGTCTCTGGAGCATGTCACAGGAGTGGAGGGATGACTCGCAGAGTACATGGTGGTTTCCGTGATGGCAGATGCTGGAAACACAGGCACCGAGACCAGTTCCTTCTCTGATGAACTCCCAGGCGTGAAAGAGAGCAAAGAGCTGGAAAACCTCTGGTTATATAGTCCTTAGTCCTCCTAGAATGCCTTGCTCTGCGTGCCTCCCCCAGTCCACCCCGAAGAGGGGCAGGCTCACTCCTCGCTCAATTCATTGGTCTCTCTGGTCCCATTTTTTCCCCAGTTCCTCCCCGGCTCTGCCTCCAGAGCCCCGTGTTGGTCGAAAAAACATGGCAGCCGTCACGTGCTGCCTTCACTGAAGCCACTGACTGACGGTCTGCAGCGGGCTCACTCACCGCCGCCAGTGCACGCCCATGTGCCCTGTTTGGCACCGCACTCGCCCTGCAGCTTCTACCACCGCACCATGATGGCAGTGCCGGATCACAGAGAGCGTGCCCCGGTGGTACTTCCCACGCACCTTGCCCACTGCTGGTTGCCAAGCCTCACCACCGCCTCCCCGCACTGCTCAGAGCACCCACGGCCAACCCAGCTTGCTGCTGACATTCCCGGGAGCATCCCAGCTCCCCTGACTGCATTCTGGCGGTCCTGGCACATGTACACACTTCGGGGTGTGCCCGCTGTGGCAGCAGAGGAAGGGAGGAGAGTGAGGGGAAGGGGCCACTGGCAAAACCCTTGATCTCAGTTCCGATCACAGGGGCCAGGGCTGCACTCAAGAATGGAGGAGCTCCCATGGTTGCTGTTCCCTTTCCATGGTGCTGCGCCCATTGCCGCTCCGCAGCTGGATGGCAAAACTGAGTCACTGCCGAGAACTGAGCTAGCATTGATAGCACCCGGGGCTGGCGCAGCCATGGCTGCTCGCCTGGAACTGGCACTGCCACTCCACCCAAGTAGTGCTTAAGCCCTGCCCCGGTGATGGGACCAGGGTAGCCACTGCTCCTGACACTCCCGGCTGTCCTGACATCCTGGTACACCCCGGGAAGCCCCAGCCTTCCGTGGTACCACACCACCGTCCCTTCCGGGACACAAACCAGGACCAGGAGTGTTATAAATTGCCAAGGACTAAACAGTCTATTTCAACTTTAATCAGAATTTATTAAATAATAGTAAGGCGAGGTATAAGCAAAGACAGCGCTGGGCGACAGGGGAGTCTCCGCTCCGCCAACTGTCGCGCCGTACTATTTTCTACCTAGCCTTTTATGTGCTTAAGCTTCCGCGTTTCGCAACTTGCAAAGTGTGTTCCGCGCAGGTGCGTCTTATTGCTAGAGGGTCTTTGTCTGCCCTCAGGTGGTCGTGAAGAGGAAGGCCGCAGTCTTCCTCGCCGTTCCCGAATGATGCAACCTCCCTGTAATTTTTCTGAAAAATAGCCAGCTTACACAAACACAATGGTTTTGTGATTACTTGAGCGAAGCCTTGCGGTTACCTGAGCGAAACATTCTGTACATGACCTCCATATTCCTCTTTTCTTAACTTAGCTTTGGTGAACAAACAGCTTCATTTATCACAAGGAGCAGGACCAACTCCACCCTGCTGGGCTGGGCCCGGCCAGCCAGGATCCCACACGGCCGTGCCAGTATTCCCTGCAATCCCAGTGCCTGCAATGGCGGGTGCGCCGCGCCGCAGGTCCCACCAAGCTCCCTGGAACCCCTTGGCTACCCCGGCCTCCCGGTGCTGCTGTGGCATCACTTGAGAAAATCCCACGGCTGCGGACACACGTGGAATCTGGGGAGATGTCACACGGGAACCAAGTGCCGCAGAAATCTCCCTTTCTCCATCCTCTCCACTACCAGTCCAATACACCTCTCCCCCCAACCCTCATTTCCCCCAAAGAAGAGAAAAAAAATGCCTGAGCTAAGAGGGGGACNGTACAGGAAAAGTTTTCCAAGCCTCGGCTAACCCATGACACTGGTGAAAGTCATAAAATAAACATGAGTTGAAACACCTTGGGGTGTGTTCCTTCTCCCCTAACCCCCATCATCTGCCTTCTGATGTCCCAGCAGAAAAAATAAATATGACATAAAAGACAATAGTGTAACTTCAGTCTTAGGACGCAGTCTGTCTGGATGTTGCCACCAATGTCAGTGTTGTCAGACAGTGGGGAGAGGGGGAAAATCTGCTCCCAACAGCCCCGACCAGTCAAGGCTGCCCTGCCTATCCCCCTCCCCACTTGTGTGGCTGGGCTGCACCACCAGTGACACAACATGTGTCACAGTAGGAACAATATATTTAAAATTCTGCTGGTTGTCCATTATCCTTTGACACTTCCTAAAAAGTCTGTCTCCACAGAAAACTAACAATTCTTGAAGCTACTCTCAGTGTACATAGTTTTATTAAGTACTTCACCTTCAAGAATGAAAAAAGTAATAACGATGAAAAAATGAAGGATCGCAAGATGATGAAAGGTATTTCCCAATACACATTATTCTTAAATAATAAGATTGTATTTGCAGTAAATTTTGATATACATAATATATCTGTAGGACTTCAAATGTGTAGAGGGGTGTTACAATTAAAACACTAAAACATTTAACAAATCTTCTGTTTCTGCAATTCGCATTCTCTGTAGGTATTTTGACTTCATGAAACAATTTAATGATGAAGGAAGTGAACATTTTACTCTCTGAAGTCTTAGATGAATTAGTGGCCTCATTACTGAAGTAAAATACCTTGGGGAAACACAGAAACCAAATAACTAGTATCAAGATATTAATCTTTCTTGTTGTGGATATCCTTTTGATAATTATGTAATTTGGATGCCTAGAAGTGCCAAAACACTTCCTCTGTATTTGTTTTTGTTATAAAATCCCCTTTCTAAACCATGTCATTGAAGTCCTTACAAGTATGTATAAGAAGTTAACTAGCAACCATACTGCTGATTAAGAAATTTTAGTTTTAGACTTCAATAAAGCTTCCTTATGATCAGTTATTAGCAAATTTATTCACTCAATGCTTTGTCGAGTTAGGGCTTTTTTTTTTACAAATGCAGAAAAACCTTTCCGATTCGTCTCTTGAAATATATGAAAGCAACTGCCAGTGTTTAGTATAGAAGACGGTTCTTCCAAAACAGGCTTTTAGAAGGTAATTTTTTCCCCCTCTTAAGCTCAGAGCATCATTTTACTGCTAAGTTAAAATACTCTGTCAGTATTTGCATTTGAAGCTTTGTATCAATTTTGTAAAACTCCTGAAGAAATACTATGCTTAGTTACTATGATAGTTGGTAGTTTATAGAGAGAGATTGCAGGGTTTTGAAGGCTTAGATTGATAAGACTGTATTGGAAGCTGTCCATCTCTGCCAGATGTAGCACTGGATTTGATCAGAGAATCACTGAAGGGCTATTTTGAAGAAACCTCCACGAATGGAGACACCACAACCTCCCTGGGCAGCCTGTTATGGTGTTCGATTACTCCCACAGCAAAATAAGTGTCTCCTGGTGTGCAGAGGGAACCTCTGGTGCTCCAGTTTGTGCATAGTGCTTCTTGTTCTATCACTGCACATAACTGAAGAAGACCTGACTTCCTTTTTCTCTCTGCCCCCCTGTCCCACTTTCTCAAGTATTTTAATTGAGAGACGTTTCAGTGTGCTAGTAAATTATAAGTAAGATTTGATTTTTTTGGCAGAATTGAGAGGTTTCTTTTTCTACTTGCTTTTTATTTACCATAACTGTCACTGGTTACAAACACTCATGCACATGCACTAACAGGCAGGCACATGCATAGTTATTGTGCTTCCACTTTTTTTTTTTTTCTCTATTAGTTGCACAAGATTGCATTGACTTGCATTTGACTGCATCGATTCTTCCAATTGCAGAACAGAGCTAACCACCCAGTTAGAGGGAAGGCTTTTTGAATTTTTTAGCTTCTGCTGTTTTTGTTTTGTTTGTTTGTTTGTTTTTTTCTTGAATGGCAGGTTAATGATTGTAACCTGCTTCCAAAAATGGGCCCACCCCACTGCATCCCTAGATGGATTGGGCCAAATGACCACCAGAGGTTCTTTCAGTCTCAAGCATTCTATGTTCATGAGCTATCATATTCATATTCAGACATGGGATTCAGGGACTGCATTGGCCTCTATCTGAGACTGAGGACCAGAGTGGTGTTGCTTATAGAAGATATACTCTGTCCAACACATTGAGCCATCGGGTCCTAGGTAAAATAAGGGTCTTATGTAATGTCACGAGGATAATAAACAGGAGATCAAGGGTATCAACAGTAACTCTGCAGAGGTAAGAGCCTGAGTCCCAGAACACAATGGAGGTGTGGCAGCGAGAGATCATCTGAATGAGCAATGGAGAGGGACGTACACTTGCTCTAGCAGCCAATGTCACAATTCAGGGGCACTTACGTTGCTGATCTGACTCTTATTGGTTTGATCCTGTTTCTAGTTGATTTCCCCTCATATCCCTGCTGCAGTGAATTTTGGGGCAGATGTGCGGGGTCCGTGCCTCACAATGTCCTGTATCCAGGGTGCTCCTGGTAGAGACAGAGGGGTGGGGCCATGGCCGCAGAGCAACAGTGGGGGCTCAGTCAGCTCTTAGGGCTCACAGTGTGCAACCAGGAGGCAGGGGCTGTGCAGCTGGAGCAGCAGTGCCACAGGGCTTTGCTGCTCATGTACTGCAGGAGGGCTGGGTCCTGGTTGAAGTGTAGCCAGGCAGAAGGCAGTGCCCCAAGTGTCATGGAGCTCCCCATGGAGTCCCAGGCCAGGGTGGTGGCCACCAGGCTTGGGGAGAGGCAGCAGGTTGGCCCTGTGGCCATCAGTGGGGAAGGACAATGGCAACATTGCCGTGGAGACAAGGGCATAGCCGCAGCTAGCCCTCGAGGTGTTTTCAGCAGCAGTTGGTGGCATATTTCTGGATATGGAACTCCCTCTCTCTCTCTCCTCCTCGGCATTGGGATGGGGAAGCAGCTGTGTCTCTGCTGTAGCTCTGCTGTCACCTGCCAGAGCTCAGCTTGGACCCTCTTGGAGAAAGACACTGTTCACAAAGGTTTTCTTCTCTCTCTTTCACCTGGAGAATTCCTGAGAATGCATCTGCCCTCAACATTTGCCCAGCTTGCACTTTGCTAGCTTTGCGGTTGCCATTTGCTTGGCAACCACCATTTTCTCATGACCACAGAACTGAACAAAGAGATAAAATTGACTCAAGTGGGAGGGGGTGTTTATTTTTGTTTTTACTACAAGTTTTCAGTTGTTCTTGTTGTTTTGTGTTCTTTGTTTTATCAGGTATGTATATATTTATATGCATATTTAATAAAAGAGCTGTTATTCTTTTTTCTATAATTTGTGGTCTCTTGATTTAAAATTTAAATTTTACAATTGCCTTAAAACCAAGACAGACTCCAGCTGTCACTAGATCCATTCATACCAGTTGCCCAGTAGCTGTCTCTCTGGGCACAAATTCTGTAGGATCCTGTCTAGCTTTAGGGACCTATGGTCCCCTCACACTATTGGCCTAGGACTACCACTCACTCCAGTGGCTGACACCACATGCCAGCAATAAATTCCCACATACACGTTGAGGTCACACCAGGAGCTGGCAGTTAGTCCTTGCAGTACATGTACACACAGATAGAGATATCTCATGGAGTGTTAAGAAAAAATTAATAAGATATAAAAAGACAGGGCAAACTGTAGTGGTCAGGAGCAGGGCTCCTCTAGAGAAGTGTACTGATTTGTTTACATGCAGCCAACACCTTTTTGAAAACAAATACGTTTCAAACTCTTCCATGAGCTCTCAGTTTCCATCTAAGATTTTCATTGTTGCAAGTGAAGCTATACTGGGGCAAAGTTTAACCGTTAGTCTGCAACCTTATTACATCATTTCATTATCGAAGCCAAAGTGATATTAGTGTCATCCTGCCAAGGTTACCAAGCAACAAGTGTTTTGTAGTAAGTGTTGTAGGAGGAGTCAGGTGCATATGTCTCCTAAATGCAAACATGGTACTTTCCATTGAAATGGGTTGAATAGTCAAAGAAGTCATAGAATTAAGACAGTTTTTTCATACATTAATATGACTCATCTTCATTCTGTAGTAGTTCAGTTAGTATGAAAACAAAATGAAAATGAAGTAATAAAAGCCTAGATGAATCTTCATAAAGACAAGGATTAAAACGAGTTTAATGAAAAAGATATTCCTATGACAAGTACAGACTTCATAATAAGTATTCAAGAAACAATACATATACAGAAAGCTTAGTCTAAATCAGAAACTGCAGAGCACTGTATCTCCATAAGTGTTTATTTTCTCTGTAAGCTATAAAATTGACAGTCTTTTCAGAGTAAGAAAATAATAGAAAATAAATGTTTTCCTGAAGTTCACTTGAGACCTAAAGGGATACTAAGTTAAAAAAACCCTATCTTACATTCTTTGCCACTCTAACCTGTATTCCCCAGAGATTTTTTGCTAAGTCGTGAGTACAAAATAAAATGTGAAGAGATCCAAGCTTGTCTACAGATTCTACTTATTATCAGCATCTGCTCTTACCATAGAACATGTCACTTGAGACTGCTATTGTCCTTAGAGCAAAAGGATTTCAAGAGATTTGTTTTGAGGCATCTGAAAAAAAGGAAAATCGGGGCGCTTTTTATAAAAGCCTGTTATCTCAATTATCCATTTGCTTTTTCCTTGAAGAAATATCCAGGCTCCCTGGTCTCTTTACATTTTTTGTAGAAGAGATAGTTTTAATTTTTATGTTATTTCTGTAACTGTGCAGAAAAATATAGTTTAGAAATTGCTGTAAATTAGATCAGAACAGAAAGAACTGTTGTTATTCTAGATTACAGTAAATGAATATAAGTACAGTTGCCGGTTACTAATAAATAATAAACAATGCTTCAAGGATGCATCTTGACAAATACATAAGGAAGGTTATATTAAGAACAGTAGAATAGGATCTGACTGACATAATATAAATCTACCTTATACTACTTGATTATAATCTATTTTAATTACAAATAATTAGTATAGTAGTGTAATACATTAACTTGTGAAACGCCCTGTGTTTCAGGAAATAAACTAAGTTGGAAGTGGTAATGCATGCATTTTTTTAAATGTTTATCTACATCTCTCTGCATTTTAAGAAGAAAAAAATGGCTAGAAATGTGAGTCTGGAAAAAATACCAGATTTCTTAAGCATAAAACTGAATCATGAGGATGAAACATGTCACTCACTAATCAACAGAGTTTTTGACTTGTAACTTATAATTTTGGGGTTTAACATCTAGTTTTCAAATATATTTCAATTAAAATATTAACGACATCATGTAGCCCTTAATGACATTTAATGTTGTGCTCAAATGAAGCAAAATAAATTTTAAAAAAAAAGAACAAATTTAAGACATGTTTATCATGCCAGATGTTTAGCAGACATTTAGACTGAAAATAAAGTGTATTTTTTGTGGGGTTTTTTTGGGGGGGTGGGGTGGGTGGGTTTTGTTGTTGTTGTTTTGTTTTTTTTCTTTTACTGATTGTAATTCCAAAGGTTTACTCAAATATATAACTATAATCCTATGTTCTCATTTTGATGCGTTCTGTAGTGCCCAGTAAACTGCTTTTATGTGACGGCCACTCTTGTCTCCTCATTGACAATATGAAATAGGTGGTTTTTGCATTGCTTGAAAGTTTAGCCATTAGGCTTGCAGTGACTGGCAACTTCTTTTTTTCTCTTTTTGTAAGGGGGCCACTTCAGCTTGTGAACTGGGGACTGAACATTTCTCCTTCAATTCATTTCATTCATGTTAGTTTAGTAAGTAGTACACTCACTTGGAAAATGAGAACTACAGCTTCTATTTCTTTCAGTTACAAGCAGATGACAATCCATGTCTCCCACTCTATGTGTAAGTGCTTTAAACCTACTGTTCAAACAGCTTGGTAGAAGTGCCGTTACTGTAATTTGTCAATACGAGTGTATGTTTCAGCTGTGATTAACTTGGTACTTCCAGAAAATTTGCTTTTGTACCTTGTCAATGTAGTGTTAAGCGTACTATCATTATGCTTATTGAAACACATATATTTGTAACTTTGGTATTTTCTCCTGGAACTTCAGTTAGTAGTGATATTTTGTTGCAGCTTTACTCCTAAATACTTGGACTCAGCAATTTAGACTGAACATCTAAGTTTGTATGCCAAGAAAACTTTTAGATTACACGGAAAAAGTTATTAGTTGCAGGCTTCCACAACTGGGTAATGTTGGACTGCTGTTTCTGCTGCATCAGATATGAGGATATAAATTCTGCCAGAATTCCTTTTAGCATTATTAAAATGTAAGAAAATTCTGATTCTTTATGTGTTTCTGTTTAGGTAGATTGGGAACTTCTAGTCTTAACAAATGCAAATGTCAGTAACAGCAATAACAAAAGTAACTGCAATGATATAATGATGCAATAGTTATTATTTCTGCTTTTTTGCTATTAGGAAATAGCAGTATCCATAATCAGTTTAAACTGCTGTGCAATACTGTAGTTTTTATTCAGTAGGGAATTTACATGATTTTTTTCAAAAGAAAAAGAATCTTGTATCTGATTTGTTAGGGTGACTTATGAAGATCATGTCAGAAACAAGAAAACATATATTTAAAATGTGTATCATTCACTGTTCTGGAAGTATGGATATTTCATTTATCTGAAAATACTATATATACAGATATCTAGATCCACAAGTCTGCAGGATGTGATAAGCTAGATTAAGTGATTAAGAATATATTTGAAAATAATTTGTGAATATAAAAATAATTTTTTTATTATTGTCTCATGCATTACAGAAAAAATAGCGATGACTTTTTGTTTCGCTTCATTATCATAATTTTTTCAGAGTTTTATAGCCTGAATTTTTTCCTGTTATTTGGAAAGTGAATTAGCTTATAAACATTAGAATATCAGATTATTTATATTTAATTAAAGACACAATGTACATAAATGTGTATGTGCGTGTTTTTATAGATATTGTTAAGTCTCATATCCCACTTTTCTTAATAGCTCTATTCAAGAGTTATTATTTTTTAAAAAAAAATTGTTGGATTAAAGAATTAACAGTGCAGTGCACTTGTGTAATTTGTGTTAGAAGGAAAATAATAAACTAAAATATATTCTATTATCTTCTGCTTTGAAAACTATACAGGGAACAAATAAAAGCAGTCTCTTATTTGTATTGACATGGGAAACATATATGAAAATTCAAAATTTTAGAGACATATAGTGTGTGTAGCTGGTTGGAAGGGGGAAAACAAAAAATATGTAGTGTGCTCAGCAGTTTTAAAAGTAGAGTACAGAACATACAGGAATGTAGCCTGTCAGGCGAAAACAACTCGTAACCAGAACACATAGGAATGTAATTTGCTAGGTAAAAACGATTTATAACCACCATAAAGATAAGTGCATATTGTGTAAGGCTGGTAAAGCAGTACATAGAGATGTAGTGTATATTCTGTAAGCTCAGTAAAGCAGAACTTGCGGCTTAAGAAACCAGTGAGGACCAGATTTCAACCTGGGGAATGGCCAAAATATCTACTATGCCTACACAAGGACTGGGTTCATCCAGCAAACACCTGAGGAAGACATCTTCATCCAGAGACTCCTGCCCAGACCCCTGCCCAAAACGACCGGGAGGTGTGGACTAGTTGTAATATGAAGTGAGAGGGGGCAGAGAGGAGGTGGGAATAAAGGTGTGGATCTGTATGGTTTGTGTGTACTTAAGCATGGAACTTTTCTCGGCCAGACGTGCATATATGGTGGAGAGATCCCCCATGCGCCCCAGCTGGAATAAAACATACCTGGTTTACAATTTCTAGTTGTAAAGTCCTTATTCCACAAGTCAGTATGTCCAGTTTTTAATGAAAATGTGAAGACCATTGCAGGTAAGAAAAATAACCATATTTTCAGTAACTAGTTCATTGTACATGAGAAGATGAAACATAAGATGTCTCTTGTTAGAGAGAAGCAAAACAGTGAATCTGTGTGGGTAGGAATATGTGTGTGAATAATAATGAGAATGCAGTCATCTCTCTTATTTAGCTAATTTTCTACGGTAAAAAAGCATTTTTGTTTTCCGCCTTCAGGAATGAGGAATTATACAGCTTAAAAAGCAGCAGCAGTTTTTTGTAGATGTCTTCTTTGAACTCGTTTGGGGTTTGTTTGTTTGTTCTTTGTAAAATTATTAGATCAAAGTTACAGACTTAGCCCATTCAACTACACATGAATGTCCAGAGATAGTCAAAATGCTCTGAAATATCCTGCCACACATCTAGCTGCCTTTCCAAAATACTATAGGCCCCTTATACCTGCAACCTTCTTGACAACGTGTCAGACAGATAAAGGATTGCAAAAGGTACTTACATTCATGTGACTGAACAGGAACACAGTCTTAGGATGAGGTGAATGCTGTATTGACAGAGATGAAGATATGGACTGTGTGGGTACATTGTGACTGTTATGAGAGCTCAGGCACCTGGAGCACTTATAGATAGCTATATCTGACTGTCTGAATGAAATCAAGACAAACCCTAAATACCTGAAGCAGCTGCTACAAAACAAGGCAACTTGACATGCCATCTTTCCTAATTCCACTGGGAACACATGCATGTAAGCCTCATTGTGCCCTACAGAAAATAATCAAGGGTGGAACTACCAGAGGGTGAAATTTTGTCATGTACTTTAAACTAGTAGTTCTATTTTTTGAAATTTAAGTAAGTTTCATTCGGTTTATATACAGTTCCTTCTGAAGATGTAATTTACTGACAAACACAGAATACTGGAGAAGCCAGTCATTAGTTCATATTATAAGGAGAATGTACTTTAATTTTTTTCTTCCAGCTTGAGTGTCTTGGTATCTAAAAGAACAAAAAAATCTAATCTATTTTCAGCTTCTAAGAGATAAATTTGGACCTGTTTGACATAAGTTAGGAAACAAATACAACGTTCACTTATATAAGACAATCACAGAAAAATAATGTCCACAGAATTACTTCTTTCACCTATTGTATACCTCTCTTGAAATTAATCAATCCCTTTGATGAGGAAAAGGACTATAGCTTGCTTAGATTAGATTTCATTTGGCTCGCTACAGGTAAATCCTCTCACAGTTTTATCTTTTAAAATACAAAATATAAAACATCTCATCCTTAGATAGAGCAAACCCTGGGTCATATAGATACGAGATTTTTCTTTTTTCATGATAAAATTATTTTAGAATACATATATTTAAAATATTCGACATGTTGGTAGTAAGAGATTAAAATATCTGGCTATCTGCTTGTAAAAAATATCTAATCTGAACACAGAGTATAAATGTTCCTTTAAAAATGCCTTCATTTATGAAATGGAAGAAAGATTTATGGAAGAAGCCACATTAGAATTGAATTTTTTAAGATCATCAGAAACAAATTATTGAACATCTGAAGCTGGAAGATAATATGGCTAAGAGTAATAAAAAAAAGATAGTTTTATTATGCAGGAAAAAAAAAAAAAGGGAAGAAGCAAAATAAAGTGAATTAATTACTAGCAAAATATCCTTTTGCTAAGTAAAGCTATGAAGCACACTGAAATAAAGTAATGGCTCTACAATGAAATGTATAATGACTTTAAAATATTTTAAAAAAGGAATCATACAACACTGAAAATAAGGCCATGACAGGATATTACTAAAAAGGAAGAGGTCAAGCATGTAAGGATTGTATCAGAAAGATATAACCACGAAATCATAGCTACATAGGAACATTGAAAAAAAAAGGCTTTTAAGTGCGTTTCAAATTGAAAAGATGCTGAAAGTAACAGTTTAGTTTATAGAAAGGCACGAGAGATGGGAGAGAAGGACAAATTTTTTGCTGTGTAAGAGAGCAGTTAATGGAGGTTATCTGTGAGATTTCTGGACTATGACAAAGACATTTTCTTGGCCTAGTTGTTGACTATGGGAACAAGGATTGGTGTCCTTTTGGAGTCACTGCTTGCAAATAGCCAAGAACTGTTTAAAGATGTGATGTAAACAACAGCTTTGACTACAGTAATCCTAAATTTTTAGATATTAAGATCTTGAGGGGAATGAGAAAGACAAAAAAAAGTCATAAAGATCGCTGACTTCAGAAGCACAGACCTCAACTTCTTCAGGATTAGAAACTATCCAGAGAGAGCTTGTCTTCAGGCACAAAAAGACCTCAGAAGTGCTTTGAGATTTTCGGGACAGCATTCTGAAAGCACAAGTGTGATCCATTCCCATGGCATGCTAAGATACCAGCTGCATTGTGTTTATGTGCCAAGGGTTTGGTAGTTGGGAGACTACAAGGGTGCCTTTCCATGAGAAGCTGATAAAAGCTTCCCCCGTGTCCAGTGTGGGTGCTCCTGAAGTAGGCTATGACCTTGTGGGAACCTTGCACTATAGGAAGCTGCTGGCAGGACCTGTGACTCTCTGGAAGGGAGGGACCCATTCTGGAGCAGTCTGTGGCAGGATGGGGCTGGCAAGTTACTTATAAGTGACACAGAAAAGGCTGAGTTAGTGAATGTTTTCTTCACCTAAGTCTTTAAAAGTAAGCTCCTGAGTTTTAATGCCAAGAAAAAATAACAAATCAAACCAAGAATAGAGTACGTTTGAGCTCAGGACCATCTGTACACACTGGGCATGTACATGTTAACGGGGCTTGACAGAATGGATCTGAGGATAGCTGGAGTTCATCACTGTAAAGCTATTCTCTTTTATTTTTGGAAGATCATAGAGATCAGGGAAAGTCCCAATTGACTAAAATAGCATAAATATTGAATCCACCCATAGGAAAAAGGAAAATGATTAAAACTAGAAACGAGGTAGCCTCACTTCCCTGGGATAATTATGGAACTAGTCCAGATAGAAGATATTTCTACGCATGAAAGACAGGGAGGAGATTGTGAAAGACTGGAGTTATCAAGTTAAGTTGTATTTAACCAACCTGTTGCCTTCGCTGATAAAATAGCTTTGTCAGTGGAGGTAGAAGAACAGTGGACATCCATCTAAAATTTTACAGCGTGTTTGACATGATCTCTCTTAACCTTCTGGTTGAAGCTGGTAAAATATAGACTGGAAAAACAGACAGCATGATGAATAAAAGCTGACTAAACTGTCCTTCTGTTGGGGTTTGGGAGGGGGGTGCTAGGTTTTCTTGGGGGCGGGTCCTGNCCCCTTGAGGGAGGAGGGGGTCACCCCAGCCGTCTCCCTACAGCCTTCCCTTGCTCTTCCCCCTCCCTTTTGCCCTCCGGGGCTGGCTGGGGGGGAAGGGGTGCCTGGTCTCTCTCTCCCGCTCAAGGGAGGAGGGGGTCACCCCAGCCGTCTCCCTACAGCCTTCCCTTGCTCTTCCCCCTCCCTTTTGCCCTCCGGGGCTGGCCAGAGGGGGAAGGCAAGGGGTGCCCAGTCTCTCTCCCACTTGGGGGAGGCGGGGGTCACCCCAGCTGTCCCCCTCCAGTTTTCTTAGCAGGAACTCACTGGGAGTTCGGTGCGGTGGTGGAGATACGGATGGGTGGCTAGTGCCGGCCAGCTTCTCCAGCTGACTCCGGCCGGGTGGGAGGTGCTGGCCAAGGTCCCTCCCCGGTGTGAAGCACACCCAGGTGCGGCCGCAGTGCCGGGGGAGTGGGCGGGAGTGGAGCGGCACGGCGCAGGGCTGGCACGGGCGGCGCCGCTCCCTGTCTCCCCCCCAGGTGGCGGCCAGCCCCGATCCCTGGTACCTGCGGTGGGCTCTGGCGAGGGCAGCTGACAGGGGTTGCACGCCCCAGTAAGGACGCTCACTGGTCGTTCCTTACTGGCGGTGCCCTGGCCAGGAACTGTGTGGGTCCTGGCCACAGCAGGCGCCCTTTCCCCCTGCTTTTCCTTGGTCAGCCTGCCTGGCCTTTGAAAAGCAGTTTGTTTATTCCCTTTTTCCCTTTTCCCTTTTTTTGCATAATCTTTGTCAGGTGTCTTTCTGTGTTAAGTCTGGGGTTCCCTTAGACTGTTTTCTTTCCCCTAGTTGAGACCCAGATGAATAAACTGTTTCCCCGTTGTTCAAATTCTGTTCAGTCTTCTCGTCATTGTTGTGCGCGCCCCTAGTGAAAAGCAGTGGTTTTAAACCACCACACTTTCTGATAATAAATAACACAGATTCTAAATGTCCGATGGCCTAAATGGAGAGTTTATATTAAGTCTATTCATTCTTTTTTTAAACTACCTGAATGATGGGATCAAATGCACCCTCATCAGAGATTATACCAATCTGTGAGGAGAGGTAGATACACTGAAAAGAAAGAATAGAGAAATGCCTCAATAGGCTGCAAGATTTACCCAAGAATTGCATTAGATGTCACAAAGATAAATATGAAATTCTGAGTTGGATCAAACCCAACCAGCAGTACAGACTGGGATGTGACTAGCTAGGAGTGCAATTAAACAGTGAACTGAACGTAACCTCTTCCATCAATGAAGACAAGTCATGTTCTGGATTCCAAAACAGCCTCATATCAGCTAGTACAATGAAAATTAACTCTATCGCAGATGAAACTACACAATGCAACACCAGACATGCAATCTGGAATATCCAAGTATGTTGCAAAATTAGCAGCTGCTTCTGTGCAACAACTGAAGCAAGCTTTCAACACTCTTCATAGTCTCCATAGATACAAGAAAAAGAATTTATTTTATAATTGGTCCGTGTCTTCTTCAGATTAATAGAACAGTTACTGTTCCCCTCCTTCTCTATGCACTTTCAGTCTATATTAGATAACACACGTTTGTATGGATATAACATAAAACATATTTGAACATCATTAATTTTAGTGTTTATTGGAGTCAATAGATTAGGATTGCAGATTAGTATTAGGAATTAGATGAAGGAACACTATGCAAAAGTCATACATATCTAAATCTACAGAACTTGACTCTGTTTGCTCTGGAGTATTTAAGAAATTAACTGAAGCATTTCCTGAATCTTTAGTGCTTATCAAGAACAAAGAAAGCACAAAGGAGTGAATATCAACAGTTTGGGTCTTTTTTTTTAGAAACATTAAGGGTTAGAAATGACCAATATAAAACTGCAAAAAGGAAGCTCTGTTAAGTAAACGTCATTTATTTCTGTGATACGATACCTTGTAGATAAAGAGAAAATTTAAAATTGCATACTTGGAAGCTTTTGTTGTTGATATGATGCTTTCTGTATTTTTTTTGTCTTGCTACCTTTGCATTAAATGAATAATACCTATTTAGTTATTATATGAAAACCTACAGTTAACCTATCATTCTTTAACCATCTTAACATATTCTTCCTTTACTGTCAGTTTAGTAGAACTAGTTCACAACATTAAATTCATGATTTTGCACCACTGTAATCAGTTGCTAACAAAATCATTAGCCAAAAATCTCTCCTTTAATGAAATATGCCACACATTTCACATGCTTAGAAGAATGAACTAGCCTAAATGGTAGTTTTTGAATGAGAAATACATGTTAATTCCATTATTAAAATATTATTAAAAAAATTGCTGCTACAACAAAGCAGAGAAAAAAACCAACCAAACACAAAAAACCAAAAAAACCTCCTCTTTAGAACCTGACAGACAGTAATAATGCATGAAAACAAAAGATCATGATGTACATCAAGTATAAGTAGCCAAAAATATACACTTTGAAAGTCAGTTTGATTCTTGAAAATTCTCTGGATCAAGAAAATTGGTTAGGGGGTATAATACATTAAAGCAGAACAAGTTCTCTGCCAACCTTAGGATCAAGCACTCTCTTCAAAAACCGTTGACAGTAACAACTCCAAAAATAACTTTGAAAACTTCAAGAATATTTGTCACAGATTACAGTTGCTACCCAAACCAAATATATTATCATGCAAGTCAAACATTTATCACAACTTCAGGGAGCCCCTGTTTGTACCACTTTTATGAAGCAAAGCCATTTGCAAACTGCTCAATTTTGTGTCCCCTTCACTACCCCAGGACAATTAAAAAAAAAAAAAAAAGAAAAAGAAAAAGGAATTTACACAGTATATTGTTTATCCTATTATTTGTGTTGCATTTGTATTGATTAGTGTTACAGTTCACCATTTCTTTGGCACTCTGTATGTTTCTTAATACAAACAAAAAATTATAATTTTAGTAATCAAATTACTCATGACTTCTTCATAATTAACAAAAACTGAGTTGCCCAAACTTATGTTTTTTACATGGTCTAGGAGTCTCCATCTAACCTGTCAAACTGGCTCCCAGAAAAGCATGGGATTATTTCAGATAATCTATGGCATTTTAGAGAGCACTAGAAGTCTACATAAAGGCAACTGAACTGAGTCTTTAATTGTCACATGCTAAAGCAGACACTATATCTGGTCAGCTTAAGACATCTCTAGACTCAATTATATTGTTGATACTTTTGCAATAATCATCTGATTTTCCTTTGTAATCTTATATTGGTGTTTTAAGGCTATTTAATAGAATCTGAAGGCACATATCTTAATTAAGTTATTTGTACTCCAGAAATTATTGTTGTAAGCATCTAGGACAGGATACAGTTGCTTAAACATGGGCATCTGTTAAGACTTCGTGTCCTCTAAAGCACTTTATACCTACAATACTGTGGACCAACTGGGCACTCACGTGCTTCTTGAGCAGCAATTGGAGACCATGCAAAACAAATTATGCTCAAATTACAAAATTTGTCTGGTTTTTTGGCAACTGGATCTATTCATAAAGACAAATTAATTTTAACCAAACTGCTGTCAGGTAGCTGTTCAAATTTAACCAAATCTGTACTTAATATTTCTCTAAGTTATATACTAAATAATGAATCAATTTTTGTTAATATTTGATCTGTTTGAAGATTGCACAATAAGACTCTGATTCTTGTGGATTTGAAATGTGGTAGCTTCCTTAACCCCTGTGGGCTGTGAGTGACGTGTTCTTTAGTACCTGTGTAGAGGTGGCTATGAAGGCGTTGGTTTAAGCTCACTCCTTTGACTTTAACCTGAAAGAAAAGATATGCAATCACTTTTTTGTCATCTAGCCTTCGCCGGCAATTGCTAACAAAGATACAACATCAGAAATTACATCTTTCCAATCTACCTTTCAGTTGTAACTAGCTGTTTAAAGTGCTGTTGTACATATGATGTCAGGAGACCAACCTTTAATTTCTGAGTCAGCAAGGAGAGACACCACAACATTTTCTGATACAGAAAGAAAAGTTGTCTCAAGGATGTAGCAGGCTGTGAATACCAAATTACCTTATTCTTAAATAAAATGTGAGTTACAGTGACATGGAGATAGCAGGGTAAATGGAAAAAATATGTGCCTCTGTGCATAGAACAAGAGAATGAATGTAAATTAAATCATAACTCAGTAATGCAGAAAGAACACTCTTCCCTTTACCCGTAAATATGTCTGCTTGTGTTCCAAGTTCAAGAAGCATACAGAGCTGGAGGAATTCATGATTTTGAAAGGGCACCCTGGACTTCATCACTGATTTTTGTTCCTTTTAAAAATAATATAGTTGTTAATGTCTGTGACCAATTTTTGATATACCAAAATGAAAACATAATAAATTCTATATCTATTTCTTACTAAGAAAGAGATGAGTCATTACTGTTGTTGATCTTTACCAAAGAGAATATTTTTCAACTCTCCCCAGCTTTTTAGTGCTCTTATTTTTTCTTAAAGAAAAACAGGTGGTTCTGAGAGACAGTCGTGTTAACAATATATTGATAGTGGTATTTTTTTTAAGTATGTCTTGACGTAAGCTCCTCCCCCATTGTGATCAGGAATTTTTATTATTAATTGCACCTTGTAAACATAAAGTGATTTTAAACATGTATAAATTCTTGTAATTATGACTTACTCTTATGTAATATATGCACTTTATTTAAGAACACTTATCCTTTATAGTGCAAATATGATTGTATTCTGCTCACTCTAAATTTTTCAGGAGTAAAAAAAATCCTAATTTTTGTTTGATTGTCTAATCTTTCTACTAGTACTATTATTTTGTAATAGTTTTCTAATTATAAATAATGTATCCTCAAAAGTATCTGTTTAGATTTTGTAAGAACTTCCATAGCAAATGTTCTTTGAAATTTTTTCTTAGCTTTCTTAATAGCCACAGAAAAATATTGGTCTGTCTGTTGTCAGTAGGAATTCATATTCTGATTGTTACTCATTTTCATGTCTACTTAGGAGAGGGAAGTCCTTTGTTAGCAGAGGAAAACAGCAAGATTTATATATATGTATATATATATATAAGTAAGGTGGAAAATTCCAATTAAATGAAACAAACTCCAAGTGTTGTATTTCTTCAGTTTTACAGATGATGACTGCATAGGATTTAAGATGGGTTTCTTCTGTGATCTTGAGGTATGTAGGTGACTAAAAAAACCTGTTAGTTTGTTGTTTTTAAACAACTACATGTATTACATGCAGATGTGTCTTGTATCACAAAATAACTCTTTCTGCCTTCTAGGCACTATACCTATTTCATCCTTAGTCTTGTGAAATGTGACAGTCAGAAACTAACAACAGCAAAATCTTCAAAAAATAAGGTAAGCACTTGATATGATCAGACACTACCTATCACAGCAAGAAACAACATGGGCAATGCCCTTGGAGCTCACCTGTCAAGCTCTTTTCCCTCTATGGATTTGTCAAGGCTAGAATTTTAAACCCCTTTCAGCTTAAATTAATTGAAACCAAATTAGATTATGTTAAAGGATAAAGCTGTAAATGACTGTCTAGGCATTATGCAAATGTTTGTTTTAGTGGTATTTTTGTATTTTTTTCCCAGGATTGAGAAAAATACCCAATTTAGCAATAAATAAAGTTTTGACAGTGAAGCTGAAATTACTGGTTCAACTATTCAATATTTTGCATCTGTGAGCTTCCTGCTAAGTTAAACACTATGCAACTGCTGTAACAGAATGTCGTTTTGCTGATTTTGGATCTTAGTGCAATTTATAAAGATTATTTTTAACACTAATCAACCTAGTTTTGCATCTTCTGTAAACTGGGTAAATACAATTTCTGTTCCAAGTACACTGCCATACTAGTGGTTATTACAAAACAGCTGGCATGGGTTGATCTCAGTGGCATTCCATTTAGTATCTCTTTCAAACCTGCCTTATTATATTCAAGAAAAATATTCTTAGGACCAAAATACATTCATAATAGTAACAAATATTTGGAGCTACGATTTTACACTGATAACTCTGGACTAAGAAGTACTAATCAGAGGAAATCTGAATAAGTCAGCACTTCATAGAATCAGAGAATGATTTGTGTTGGAAGAGACTTTAAAGATCTTCTAGTTCCAATCCCACTTCCATGGGCAGGGATTCCACCCACTAGATCAGGTTGCTAAGTTCCCTACCCAAGCTGGCCTTTACCAGAGAGGGGGCATCCACAACTTCCCTGGGCAACCTTTTCCAATGCCTCATTACCCTCTGAATAAAGATTTTCTTCCTAACATCTTATCTAATTCTCTCTTCTTTTTGTTTTAAACCGAGATTTCATAATTTATTTTTTTATATATATTCTGAAAGGTAGAATTCTCTGTAATTCTCAGCTTGATAGCAATATAAAAGCCTAAGTCAAACAGAGTTTGGTTTTAACTTTGTTCAAAAAGCAGGATAAAAAGGAAAACTGGTTTGTTTGGTTTTTCCTCATTTAGACTTTATGAACAAAGTAGAAAAATGCAGATAGTATTATATACTTTAAATTGCTCTAGGCCAGCCAAACCAAACTGCTAAACTAACCCACTTATCACATGAAAATCAAAACAAAATACAGCTTTCCCCTGTAATACTAAAGAAGTGCAAAGCTGTAGATTAGATTAAATAGAAGCATCTAAATCATTTTGTATTTTCTGAAAAATGTGACACAGTCCTTCTTTACTGAAATAGTTATTTTCAAAGTAGCATGCAGATAGGGAAGTTAATCTTTTCAAGATCTTGTGCAGTGACATCTGAGTACTTTTAAGTTAAATTAAATCATGCTCCTGTATATTCATCATATTTTTTCAAAATTCTAGCAGGACTCAATAAGGTCAGTGCATGATGGATGAAAAATTGCAAATACCTTTGTGATGTTATTTTTGACGTGCTGTTTTGAAAAGCCCCTTTCTAAAGGTGTGATGTTTCTTCTCCATGCAAGCAAGATAGCATGAGTCTGACAACTTGAGAGGGTATCTGCTTTAAAATAATTATTAAGCTATGTTTAAGATGTCGCCCATGAATTTTATGGCCTTCCCTTTAGCTATCCAAGCATGTTGATAATAGAATAGAATAGAATAGAATAGAATAGAATAGAATAGAATAGAATAGAATAGAATAGAATAGAATAGAATAGAATAGAATAGAATAGAATAGAATAGAATAGAATAGAATATTTCAGTTGGAAGAAAACTGAAAAAAGCCAAGTCTCTGACCAAGTCAAGGCTCAACTAAAGTTAAAGCACATTATTAAAGGCATTGTCCAAATACTTCTTAAATATTGGACAAGCTTGGGTATTTTCTACCTCTCTAGGTAGCCTGTTCAGTCAACACTGAACATCCCCTGGTGAACCTTTGAACCACTGTCATGTGTCCTTTCACATACTCTGGGAACTGTAGATCAGCACCTCCCTCTGCACTTCCCCTCAGGAAGCTGTAGAGAGTAATGAGGGCCCTCAGCCTCCTTTTCTGCAAACTAGAGAAAGGCAGAGTTCCCAGTTGCTCCTCAGTGAACACTTCTTTCAGCCCTTCTACCAGCTTTGTTGCCCTCCTCTAGACTCATTCAAGGAGCTTCACATTCTTCTTAAACCATGGGGCCAAGAACTGCACACAACACTCTAGGTGAGGACACATCAATGCTGAATACAGCAGGATAAGTTTTGTAACAGAAAAGTTTTGTATCCTTCTAACTTTCAGGCTTTATTCAGAAGAAACAGTAGGACAACAATTAGTTGTGGCTATTTAATCTTCTCTGCAATGTCATCTATGTGCTCTGTTGCCTGCTGTTAAAACCCATTTTCCTTTATTTTTCTTATTCTTTTAATAACATGGCAGAAACTCTGGTAATTATTATGAATAAATAGAGCCTGTAATGTTCCTTCTAGCCTCAAAAACTCACATAGGTTTCTTGCAATCTAAACATAATATGAAAGGAAAAATCTGACATTTGTAAAATGACAATTTTTGTATAATACTAAGATGCTTTCATTTGGAACATTGCAGTCTGCTGTGCTTGGTGCACATTTAAAGAAAATTATGTTCCATAGTGCATATTTTGCTTGTTATATGGGCAGCACATTGAAATTTTCCACTTTCAGTAGATGACAGATTTCAACGGGAAACCTTTTCTGTAAGAAAAACAAAACAAAACAAAAAAACCTTCTGTATGCAGAAAACTGAACGAAAAATACATTTAGTGGGCAACATTGGGTGTTTAAATTGTAGCAAAGTCTGTAGTGCTAATAAAAGAGGCATGTACAGTGCTCCCTGACCTTGGAGCTAAATGACACCGTGTAATAGTATAACCTCATCTGGCAACTAAGCCCCACCCTGTCACTCTCTCACTCTACCTCAGTGGGATGGAGCAGAGAATTTGAAGGATAAATGTGAGAAAATTCACGACTTGAGATAAAGACAGTCTGACAGGTAAAGCAAAAACTGTGCAAGCAAAATAAAACAAGGAATTCATTCATCACTGCCAATCATCAGGCAGGTATTCAGCCCTGCAAAGGGGACCTGGGCTCCTTCATACATTAACAGTGACTTGGGAGGACAAAACACCATAACTCTGAATGTCCACCTCTTCCTTCTTGAAGAGATTCTATATACAGTAATATAAAGCACAGTTTCTTGGGATTACACAGACAAGAAAACAAATTTCATCTCATTTACATCAAGAAAGCACGGAGGAAGGGGTGTAAAAATTTAATGTCATATCTTTGCTGTATTGGGCATATTAATCACCAAGTTCATTTCATACTGACATACAGTTCTTTTCATACTGTGAATAGCTGGGACCAATCTTATAGCTTCCTAAAGTTTTAACTATGTATGTAGGATAAAATGTGGTCTAATTTAGCCCCCAAATGTCTAGCACATGAAAAAGATGCCTTTTTGGTCAGTAGCTTTCCTTCTTGTTCTCTTTGTTTCTCTAATGTTTGAAGCACCACAAACATTATGCAGTTACTGCTTTTTCTATCACAGCCACAGTTAGTGTAGTTCTCACTCCTCAAGGAACACACACAAAAAATATATTTCTGATACTTCCCACAGAGTCTGTTAATAGTTGCACATATAAGAACACAATTTAATTTTTTTTTACTGTGAGAGTGGTTGTACATTGGAATAGATTTCCTAGAAAGGTTGTGCAATCTCCATCCTCTGAGATATTCAAAATTCATTTGGATATAGCTCTATGTGGTCCTGCTTAAGCAAGGGATTTGGACCAGATGGTCACTTCTGACCTCAAACATTCTGGGATTCTCTAAACTTAGGTGTTCTGTCTATGTCACTAGGATATATCAGATATCTATGTGTTTAATTAAGTTGTCCCTGTGTCGTGCTTTGCATTTATTGATTTTTTTAAAAAAATATTTTCACCACAAAATCAGTCAAGTTTTCATAGATTCCCATCTCTGATTCTCTTACACAATGAAAGGTATAATTTGAAAGATATATTGTAACTGTTTGTAATTTATTTACTTCACTGTTATACAGATGAGGGGGTTGGTTTATTTTAGAGAATGGTTACATTCTGCCATTGTGTAAACCTGTTAGTTGAGGTCATTGTCCTGCATTATTTGATTTGTTGTGAACTTGAGGAAGTTATGATGCAGAAATTTTCATATAATTGAGTAACTGTAAGGTCATGGTACAGAGTTCTCCACTGCTTCAGTTGTGGGCTTGTTAGAAATTTAGGTGTTAGCGGATTTTGATCTTTTATATATACTAGTGCAGATACCTGTATTTACAGATGCACACGCACTCAGGTCTGAAACCCATCAGAATTGTAACACAACATGTAATTCTATGTAAAAATAGATTTGATAGTAGTCAACCTTGATAAATATACAAGAAAGAAAGAAGACAACATGAAATCACTGACTTACATGTAAGTGTCTAATTCAATGTACAACGTGGTAAGGCCTTTGAAAGGTCTGAAAGAAGCTGTGACACATGACCAAAACCAGGATGTCAGCTACAAGTGAGACAGTGTTATAAATGGCACTAGACACTGTTGTAGGGAAAACTGAATCCAGTCCACATTTTATGAATGAAAAACAATCAATAAAATTGTTGGTTCACTTTGTCCTTGTTATTTAATTAAAAATATCTCATGTTCAGCAAGCTGTTAGAACTACTAGGCAAGATTCCAAAGCAGTATTTGGAACCACAGATGAGTTGTTTTACCGAAGCATCTGCTCCTATGGTGAGAATCATCATGTAACTTCAGACACCAAAGAAAACTCAGTTGCTCACACAGAGTCTTCTACTGTCATCTGAAAGGTGCTAAGGTACCCAGCACAGGATTGGGTCATAATAAAATAGTTCTATATGTTCCCAGATTTTCTGGAGTAGCATTTGGAGACCGGGAGAAATATCTTTAGTTGTTTTTGATGGCACTTTATACTTGTGATTAAAGAAGCTCAATTTTGTCCTTAGGAGGCATCTATAAAATGTAGAGTATCTGTAGAGGACAATTTATCCAAGTATGTTTGCTGAGTGTTAGAAATAAATAAGATTAATGCCATCACAAGTGCATTTCCCATAGAAATTCTTATGCTCCCAGAAAAAGTACACACACACACACACACA
>VXBA01002266.1:26560-56084 GCA_013399895.1 Serilophus lunatus
AAGCTACACTATAATTTTGTATGCTATAAAGTACACTACAACTTTGTATTGTTTGCTTAAGGATTGAAGGTATGTGAATAATTGGAAGTATGTATTATGGGCAGGTGCATAAAAATATTTGTAAGCAACACATCAAATCTGCCACATATGATGATAAACTAACTTTCTTTTTCCTTATAAACTAACTTTCATTTTCCTTTTAATTTTTTACCATTCTTTTACAAGAGAAGACATTACATCTCCAGTTTTGGCCTTATTTTGAATGAAAATCGTCACAGTGATGAAGGGCTTAGTTCAATTACCTAATACCTTTGAGATATTACAAAAGAACTGCGGGGAACCTATGCCCTTCTGAACCAGAAAAATCCATAAAGACATAAATGGCTATGTGCTGAGAATGGAATCAGTCCTAAGTTTCTAATATTGGGATTTATTTTCATGAAAATGCTTAGGATTTTTTAATGTTTAAGAAAAAGGACCAAGATTGCAGTAATGCATTTCTGCTGATTTTATTTGGGAGTTGAATTCATACAAGAGTCCCAAGGTTAAAAAAAAAAAAAACCTTCTGAAAAATGCAATAAGTCTTTCATTTTTCCAAGACAAATTTCATTGTATTCATAGTTTTTACAAACTTATATTTATTTTAATATCTATGGTGGGAAACTTCAGTAGTCTTGAGGAATGACTGTTCTCACTAAACAGCAGGAAGTTTCATAACATCAGTGGTTTTGACTG
The DNA here is from genome assembly GCA_013399895.1 of Serilophus lunatus. NCBI lineage: Eukaryota > Metazoa > Chordata > Aves > Passeriformes > Eurylaimidae > Serilophus > Serilophus lunatus. The sequence continues at coordinate 27,296 of VXBA01002266.1, forward strand.
AGCATAATCCTTCTAAAGAAGAACTTTGTTGGAAACAATAAGTATGACAATATGCTCTAAAAGTAGGCAGCATTGAAATGGATGGATTTATTTAATGTTTATTATTCAGGAAAATACCTTGCTGTTGATGATTGCAAAATATTGCAAACATATATTTTATGAATTTCAAAAGTCATTTAATCACTTAATGTGATAGAATTTCCAAAAGGGGTCAAGAAAATAAAGAATATTCAATGTATGTATCTCTAATACCCTGACAAAATGTGATGTACATAGTGAAGATCCACCAAATTTTGACATTGACTTTAGCCAAAGTCATTTTCTACCACTAAATTCCAGTTTTTATTTCTGATTATTTTTCAGTGGCTAGGTATTTTAAACAAATATATTGTCCTAGGTAAAAATGGCAATTAAGCTAAGTCCCTCAAAAATCTATCAGTTGCTAACTTTCTCTGATGATCTACTGCTAATGTGAAATGAAGACTGCTGGTTTACTGATAAATTTTTGTCTAACTTACTCAATTAGATTTCTGGGTATAGAGATAGAGCCAAAAATAAAATTCAAACCTAAAGCTAGAATGAGACAAGACATTGTGATGCTTGGTAATGTATTCTTTGACTAGAAGATAGAAAATTCATTACAAGAATTGAATTCACAGTGCTAAATTAAGCTTTTAAATTTTTATATAGATTAAATGAGAAAATTAAATTGCTCAGAATAGGGTAAAATTAAGCTTCTAAGCCAATGGAAAATGGAGGATGGAAATATGCTTGAAAGTGTATCACTCTTGGATTTAGAGCCACACTTATGGTTGCAGCTAGCTCCCTGAGTGAAGTTGGAAGCCACAGAACACATGGTTCATATATTTTCTGTAGGAAATAATCTTGACTGGCTGCTAGATGCCCAGCAAAGCACTCAATTACTCCCTCTCTTCAGGAAGATGGGGGAAGAAAATACAATGAAAATCTTATGGCTCAAGACAAGGACAGGGAAATCACTCATGAATTAACACCATGAGCGAAAAAGACTCAATTTGGGAAATAATAATTTAATTTATTGCCATTCAATTGGAATGTAGGATTATGAGAAATAAAAAAAATCTAAAAACACCTTATCCCCATCCCTGCTTTTTGTCCTGAACAAAACTTCACTCCTGATTCTCCCAATCTCCCAAAGTGGCACAGTGGATCGAGAATGAGGATTGCAGTCAAGTGTTAGCACTTCTCTCCCGCTCCTTCCTCTTCACAGTGTTCCCCCAATCCAGAATAGAATCTTTCACAGCCCTTCATAAATTCCTTCAAAGTTAGTCCTTCCCATGAGTTGCAGTTCTTCAAAGATTACTCCAGCATGGTTCCTGTCCTAATGATCTGCTCCAACTTGGGTTCCCCATGTGGTCTCAGGTCCTGCCAGAAAGCCATGGGGTCCTCCATGGGCTTAAAGTGGATATTTTTTTGCACTGTTATCCTCATGGATTATAGGAATAAAACCTGCATCACCATGTCACCATGGTCTTCTCCATGCGCTGCAAAGGAATCTGCTTCAGCTCTTGGAGGACCTCCGCTCCCTTCACTGTCTTTGGTGTCTTCAGAATTGTGCCTCTCACGTTTTCTTACTCTTCTCTCTCCCAGCTGCTACGTAGCCTTTTTTTTTTTTTCCCCCCTTTCTTAAATATGTTTTCACATAGGTGCCATCAGCATCACTGATGGGCTCAGCTTTGGTCGCCCACAAGTCCTGCTTGGAGATGTTTGAAAATTGTTCTGCCTGACATGGGAACAACTTCTAATGTCTTCCTCCCAGGAAGATGCCCCTGCAGGAAAAATGTCTGTTGAGAGATCTAGTTTTGATGCCTGACAGCAATTATAGCTACCTGAAATGCAAATGAACTCCTCAGTTCCATTTCTAGAATTATTAGAGGATGAGCAGTTGCTGCTCTTCAGTTTGGTATTCTTCACTTATCCTGTAGTGCCACTAATATAAAGCAAAGATAAGAAAATTTACATTTCTGTTAGATTGATTCCTTCAGATTTTGGGATAAATCCCTTGGTTAAAATTGGTATTTATTTCTAAAGCTATTTCAGATCTGTTTCAGCCGTTCATTAAGGTTATTTATTAATAAGAAAAATCAATAAAATACTGGCATGTCTGTGTTTAAAACAGGATGACAAGGCAACCAAGGATACTAATTGTCTCATGGCTTTTCAAAAAGATCAAATTGAGTACAATGAATAATTCAGAATTAAATTTACATATAAATTACACTTGTAAACATTCATAATAGCAATAACTATAATTAATTACATCAGTCATAAAAGACATAATTGTATGTTTAAATAAAATAAAGACTACACCTCTAAAACACACCTGGATAATTTTACATGAAAGAACAAACAAGACAAATTACTGACCAAAACAATCTATTAATGAAGAGAATTTGTATTTCTGTGTCACACGCTACTAAATATTTTTTAACATAGTGTCATACAACCCTGTTTGGAAAATATCAACAAAATAGATGGACTGTTCAAGATTTGGTCTCCTATTTGCGTATATATTAATATATTGTGACTTTAAGAATTTGACCTTTTATTTATGTACGCTTTAATTTGCCTTGAAATTTCTTAGAAAAGTGACTCAGTGTTTCGAAGATGGCAATAATGCGCCTCTTTGTTGACAAAGATGTTAATAAATATATAAAAATAATTTTATATGCATTTATAGACTGCATAATAATTGTGAATTACAAGTTAAGAAAATATTCTAAGGTGGAATCAGTAGCTGCTCTGACAATCTTATTCTAACATGCATTTGATATACAGTGGATTAGGTCTTTCACTTTTTACAGGAAACTATGCATGATTCCTGTTCTGCAGGCCAGAATTTGTTCCGTCGTCTTTTATTATTTAGCCACAAAGACTAACCAGGAGATGCTGAAGATCACTAAGCATGTATCCAGTCAGCTTTGAATTTCCATAGGGCTGCATCCTGACTGTCTGTTGGGATGAAATATCAGAGATTGAAGTATCCATCTCCTTGTTTCTTCTGTAAGGAGAGATTAGTGTATAGCCAATGTGGGAAATGTGACACATTTGAAATGATCTCAGCAAAAAATTGAAGAACTGGACTTTCAGGGCATAATTACTATACCTGCCTTAAAATGAAACTTAGAATTCCAAGTTGGCTTTATGTAGTAGTCATACTGCATGCTATATAAGCATTACTGAAGAAACAAAACAAGGACAACAGAAAGGCACTTACGGATTGACTTAGATAAAGCTTCCATCTTAATATGAAATCTTGAATATATGAGGAAAAAGTTATATTCAGTCATATAAGAAAGTAATTTCACTTAATATATAACTTCTGAAGAAACCGAAACTCTAGAATTTGAATAGAAAAAGGATAAAATAAGCTTCCCCTTTTCTGTTCAAGGAGCACCTGAATGATGAACTTAGTCATATGATTTAGTTTTTGGCAGTCCAGTGAGGAGCAGAGAGCTGGCCTCAGTGATCCTTGTGGGTCCCTTCCAACCTGAGATATCCTGTAAATTTATGGTTCTATTTCTTAACATTATACAGTGGCCTCAGAGTTAGAACTGACTGTAAAAGTCTTCTGAAATGTTCTGGTTTGAAGTGATGGGATAATGCTTACTAACAGAACAAACGCTTGTACCTTAATAGTGCATAATGAGAGAAATAATACTTCCCACAAACAACATGAAAAAACCACCCAACTTTACTAATGCATAGCTTTGAGGGGTTTTTTGTATTTGTGGATTTATTTTCATTTTTGAATAACAGCGATTTCAAATACTTTTGCTGCTCAGGAATAGTTGTTTTACTTTCAGCTAGGCCCTGATCCAATGCCTGGTTAACAAACAGCTGCATTGAATTTTCTCAGTGTAGCTATCAAAGTTCCAGCTATTTTCAGGAGAGATGGAGGACTTAACTGTTGATGTGAGCAGCCATGAGGATGGCCTGATTAGACGTGGAAAATTACTGAACAGAATAAAACATCTTCTGAAAAGTACTGACAGAAATTGTCTGCCAACCTGAGAGCCGTGAGCTTGGGAGCTGTGGCTGGGAACTAGAAGCATCTTCAAAAATTGTAGCTGGCATCTCTGATGTACAGCTGGGCACCAAGAAGTCCAGGACATCTTAACATATCTTCTATAAGTGCAAAGCCCAAGAAACTGTAATGGCAGCTTATCATCTGAAAAAGTCTAGACAGTGTGGTAAAATAAAATTTGTTTGATAGGACAGAAAAATTATTGGCTGTTACAGGTGAAAAATAGAAATTAACAGCATCTATTGGCTGTTCGTAGTGATGATCTAAGTCCTCTTATGTCTCTGTCATATAGAAAGGACTTAATTGTTATGCAGAATGTAGCCTCTCTCTCTGAGATCTTCCCATGCTGCACATGTTTTTCCTTTCCTAAACAAGCTGAATTCTATGCAAAAACTTTCTATGAGATCTTAAACTTTTCACCAGGGACACCTAGCAAACTTCAGATTCTGTGGTACGGATCATCTGTGAAGTTAGACTGTTACTTTTTTTGGTATCCCCTTTGGCCCACTTTTGGGGTGAGTTCAGTTTTTGATCCCATCTCTGAGTCCACTTCTGGGATGAGTTTGAGGGTGGTTTACTACCTTTCTCCTCCCCCTCCTCCCCCTCCTTGCTCTTTTGGGACCTCTGCTGTGTAAAACTGGACTTCCATAGGAATTTTGGCCAGTAGCTATTTCTCTTTTATTATCTTCTCAGTCTCTCTTTATCACTTTTCTCTGTTTTCACTCCTGTTTCTTCTCTTAGTCTCTTACTTCTTTACTCTTAATATTTTTGATAACTTAAAACTAATGGGGTGTATTTTGCTAAGTTGTGTGGGTTGGCATGTACTGGGCCAATACTTTGTGGAATACTCTGACTTGGATGCATATTCCTCCTTTTAAGGTTTTACCAAGGTCCTTATTTTCTCATTAAAACTAAAAGTATCTCTTGAGAAAATGTATGCAGTGTTGTCTCTACATCATCCCAAGATATTAAGAACTGAAGGGTTTAAAAATATTTGGTGGGCAAAATTTTGGAGCTTTATATACTTTTAAAAGTATAATGTCTGAGTAAGTATATACTTGGACCTGAGGTCTTACAAGTGTTTCCATATATGTTACTTAATCCTAAAAATTAATTACACCTGAAATGATATATTGAATTTTCAATGTCCTGTTAGTTTCAAAATAACTTAAGTAATCTTTAACCTTTTTATTATTTTTTTTCAAAACTATTTTTTAAAAAAATTTAGTAACTACAATTGTAACTGAATTCACTGTCTTTTCAAATAAATGTGATTATGTTTCATTTTCACACGAGATTTGGTAATTATAGCCAAAGCATATTTCTTTTTCCAAATTAGTTTGATTGGAACAGGTTTAATGGTATCCCAATATGAATACACTTAGGCTATGAGTTGCTTGATTTCTTTGGTTTCCAATTGGCTCTTCTTAATTATTCTTGTAAATACAGGTTTGGCATGTGTACTCTAAAACCTGGTGACTTGCTTATGAAAACATAGCTCAAGAAAAAAAGTTTTTGATAATTTTACAAGTATTTGAGGTTTTAACTTTAACTGGCCAAATAGTAGTATTTAAAAAATTACATGTGTAACGGCTAAAATCACATATTTAATGAAGAGCCTAATTCTTAGAGCATTTATACACAATTTAAGACAACCTGATTCAATTTATTAAGCTGCTCCAGGAGACTTAAACTTATATTTGCTGGGGGATTTTCTTAAATACCAAGCTATGAAGTATCTGGGAAAGATAAAACAATTTTGCCTTTTCATTTCCTCACTCAGTGTATCCTTTGATATATGGAAGAATGTGCTTGAATTTAACTCTCTGTTTTCAGGTGAGTGGTCTAAAACACAGGCTTTTTTTACTACTGTTGTTCTCTTCACAAACACTGAGCACTGTATTGTTTAGCAATTCTGTGCAAGGTTCAGTAGACATTAAAGCTTTCTAAATCTTCACCTATTTCTAGGATACTTTCAGACAGTTTTGCCAAACTGTTCAGAAGAAGGGGTCCATTCAGTGTCAGAGGACTTGACTGATGGGGTTTTTTACATTAAAATAGTCTTCATTTTGAGAAAGTATGTAATCTTAATCCTGCGTTTTCCTCAACACTGTTAATAACGTCCAACAGGAGCTATAACATTCCACTTGGTGTAAAATATTGTAAATCGGTTTTTTAAGCAGGTAAGACAAGAAAAAAACCTATATTTTTGAGTTAAATAAGTTAAATGAGTTACTGGAGTTTGGTAGAAGAAGCTTCACGTTATGTTAAAAAATAACTTACCTAGTCTTCGTTTGTTCATATGACAATTCTTATTCCTTTATTGATCTTCAATTGGGTTTTTTTTATAGAAAGATTGAATGGAACAGTACAACAGTCCAAGCCCACCACTAGCTTCCCATCTGCTAGAACCCTGGGGGGTAAGGTAAATTGACTTTTGAGGTATATATGGCTCATCAGACTGTAGAAGAATTAGTTGTGGGAAATGGTACAATATTTTAATGAGATGAGCAGCTTGAAAGTACAAAAATTTTGTCTCCTCTGTTTTCAGTGCATTAATCCTCATCATAATTTTGACAACAGTTTTACATATATAATAATATATATATCACCACATCACCCTCCAAAAAAACCCCTTCAAACAAACCAACTACAAAACAGCAGAAAAACTCCGAACTAAACCGACACCCCCAAAACCTAAAACACAAAGGGGACGAAAAGACAGTGGGGGGAGAGGAGAGGGTTTGTAGGAAGCAAATATCTGAGATTAAAATTATGGAATTTTTCCAGGTGTAAAGAAAATTTACACTGCAAAGCAAAAAGGCAAGACAGTATTTGGAAAGTTTTCACTGTACTAAAGAAACATTAAAAAATTTACAAGATTAAAGACTTTTATACTATTTGTATTCTTTTGTGTCATTTTGTTGATGTGATTTGTTATAAATATAGCCCAGGAGCAAAAAACAAGCAATTAGCAAGCAACCAAATTCTTGCTTAGCCACCAACGGAAGCCAATTAAATTCTTCATGAAAGTAGTGGGTTTTGTAGATTCTATATTTAAAGAATCCATTTTAACGTGTTATCCATCAACAACAGTGAGAACTATTTCCAAAAATGACATCAATGCACGAGGCAACAAATTCAGTACTTTTCAAGGGAGATTTGAAAATGGACAGTGTTGGATAATTCCTGTGTTACCTAAAAAAATAATTTGAAAAAAAAATATGATAAGAAGGATTATGTGAAACTGAAATGGAGAAAGTTCTAAACAGTTGGTTTATGCATTGTATGTCTTTCATTTGATTCTTTCCTTCATAATAGTAAACCTGATTTAAAAGATGCATTTTCACCATAAAACTGGAACAGAAAACTTAAAGGGAGCATTTCTAATTTAAATTCATTTTTGCTTTGAAAATTGTATAGATTTTCTCTTGTGTCATGCAGTGTTTTTACCCATGCCCCAGAGAGCTTGCTGTGTCCGTTAGAATGACACAGACAAGGAGAAAAGGGAAACAGATGGAGGCCTAGAGAAGGAAAGATGATGGAATGTTACATTATTTCGTCTGAAGAATGTACTGACACTCTTGTTTGGGGAATGATGTGTGAGAAAATGAGGAAGCAATAACAGAAAAACTGGTTTTGAAGAGGGACACTGTAGTGGAGGCACATAACTCCACGTGAAGGAGAGAGGGGACAAAACACACACAGCTTGACAGAAGCAGTGAGAGGAGAAGACAAATAGACTAAAAAGATGTGAGAGTAGTTAAGACAAAGAACTGTGTTGAAAGTTCAGATACAAGGAAGGAATCAGGAGTTGTTTATTCCACTGAGAAAAACTGAAATTGTAATTAAGAAAGAGAAGTGACCGTGAAAAATACTCAGGAAGAGGATGTGTAGAGGAAGGCCCTTATAGAGATAGGAAGAGAAAAATGCTGTGGCTGTGAATATTGCTGTCTTTTATATGGGGAAGACAAATTGTGAGGCTATATGTGAAAGAAGCAGGGTTTGAAAAGCAGTGTAAGAATGTGATATGGAGAACTGTGATGATTGATAAAAACCAGAATATAAGGATATAAAAATTGTGACAAAGCTAATACAACTTTGATTTGAGGAAGTAAAATATGCTAAATATAAATCAACAAAAATTAAATGTGAAAGTTCAGAGGCATTTCATGAAAGTATCCTATTATTTTGTTAACCTTATGACTCTGTTGCTAAATTATTTGGAACATTCATTCATGGTTTTTAAGCCTTACTGCTATTTTCAGTAAAGTATGCAAAAGAAATTTTGCTTTTAATATTAGGACCAAATTCAGCTAAAGAAACCTCCAGAATCCCTCTTTTTTTTGCTTCCACGTTTATCAATCAGTTTGGCATTCACACATAAAAACACCTGACAATTCACACTAGCCTAAGATACTGATCCTATCTGACTAGTGGATGTATCTATTGACCTGGAGCAGGTGGGGCTATCAGTAACTGGTGATATTGTTGGCTGTACCTTAAGCAGGCTGTGCCATTTCCTATTTGGCGTATCTTGTTCATGTAATCAGTCAAATTCAGTGGAAATCAATGTGAAGACCGTCAAAAGAAGTCAGTAATCTGCAGTTTAGGAAGAAAATTGCCCTCACCTGGATACCAAAATGTCTGCAAGAGAAAAACTTGTAAAAGGATATGTATTTCCGAGCCTCGGGGAAGAAAGAAGCCCGTTTAATTTGATGGTTTGTCCGTTCTATGTTGAGACAGTTAGAGCCTTCCAGAATATCTCCTCAGTGGGCAACAAGAAAAGGGCACATAGCAGAGAAAATACCAGAAAACAGAGAATGCTGAGACAATCTGGGTGCAAACCAAGCCGGGATTCAGATAACAGACAGAAGTCTTAAAATAGTCTGTAGTAAACCACTAAAATGCAACTTGACTTAGAGAGGAACTAAGAGAACCTTTGTTACATTACTCTTCTTAAAAAAGGTGAATGTTACCCCTCCAAGAAAAATAAACACATAAATAAGAAACTTCAGTTGTATGTCACTCAAAATAAGATATTTCTTCTGCTACTGTTTCTTTTTTATTTTTTTTCCCTTTTTTCTATTTTTTTTCTCTCCCTCCACCTAGAGTCTAACAGACTCAAATGCTTGACTTTTGTTGTTGTATTCAAATAATTGCACAAATGTACTGGTGGTGCAGAGCTCCAGGAAAAAGACATATATTAGCTATATATATACTTGGAAGCTTAATTGCTAGCCATAACTGATGTTTAGAAAGGTGTACAAAATGAGTATGAGTCAATTTCTGCTTTTTGATTAAGTGTTAAATATAGGTCACTAACCAGTTACCCGAATAGGTATGTATCTGATTTGATTGGTATATCTACTCTTATGTTAAAGGACTCTTCATTTACTACTGCCTCAGTAAACTTTGTACTATTTTAAAGCTATTAAAAAAAAAAACAAAAATAAGATGAAAAATCTCATGTAGCATCACTTGACAATTATCAGAGACAAAATAGACACAACTTGGGAAAAAATAAATTTCTGTGGTTTTTTGGGGTTTTTTTGGGGGGTTTTTTTTGGTTTTTTGTTTGTTTTTTTTTTACCAATTAAAGTAGATTTGAATACTGAGAAACCTGTTCTTCCTTACTATTTTTTTCTTTTACTAGTGTCTCTTACAACAATACAGCTGATATGCCTTTCCTATTGATTGACAATTCAGCTGATCAACCCAGAAAAAGAAAATAATTTTAAATACTAGTGATGAAAGAGGTAAAGAAAGAGAAGAGTTCATTTTTAACACTACCAGCTTGAATAGCCATTCATGCAAAAGCAGACAAGGTTGTTTAAATGATGTTGATCTTAACTTGCTTTCAAGAAGAAAGGGAAATAAATTCAAAAGAAAAGTTTTTTCCCCTTAACTCACTAACCATCTTCACAAGGCCAAGTCCATGCCTCATCTTGTTACCTGCTGAAAAGTTAAATTGCATGCAATTTGATTGCATGCCCAATTAGACAAGCAATTGTCAGTGGTGGCTGTGATAATCTCATTTTTTGAGAAGGAAGTGCTAAGAATCAATATAAGACAGAGATAAAACAGAGGAAAGAAATATGATTTAGCTGCATATTTCTTTTATTTACAAGTTCATTCCTAGTTTATGCCCTTACAAAGCAGTATTTTGAAATGGCATTAACAACATAGTGTGAGAAGATATATTTTAAAATGACTTAAAACTACATCTAAGTTACAGACCATTTTCCTCGAGAACTCTTGTGATAAATGCATTTCAACCAAGTGGAAAACATATTCCTTTTCCTGCTGTGATTGCACATTTGTACTCTTGAGTGCAGGCACATGTATTTGCAATTTCTTCCTGACAGCTTGATTAACCTTGAAAAGTTGCAAAATGAAAAAAAGAAAAACTTTTATAGTTAACTTTCTAAATGTACTTGAGAAAAACTACAAACCTAATAGTCTATAAATAGTGCCAGTAACTTTATTAGGTTTCTGTATTCTTCCTGTTACATAACGTATAAAATTTCATTTTATAAAATTAATATTTACAAAATAAGAGAATTAGGGGATCATGTAAGTACACAGAATTTGTATAGTCCCTTTGTTGGGTGTAGGTGTCAAGGTACTTGTGGAAGGGGCTGTGGGATGTGGGTTGCAGGACTTTTACTAGGAGAGGCTGGGGCTGCCACGTACTAGTCACAGCTTCTTTCAGAGAACTGCAATGGACTCACCATAGAGTACAGCTGAGCCCCTCAGCCAAAGTGATGGTGACTCAAGTGAAAGTATATTTAAGAAGAAACAAAGTTCTGCCTGAGAGAGAAGGAAGAAAAGAAAGTGGGAAAAAAATCATTGAAGCACTAAGGTGAGAGAAGTAGGGGGAAGAGGTGATCCATATGGTGGAACAGATTCTTCTGCAGCCCAACGAGAAAACCATGGTGGAATATATTTGTACTTCCTGAAGGAGCTGCAGCCCACTAAGGACCCATTTGATAGTGGCAAAGTATAAGAAGTAAGGAGTGTCAGAAAGGAAGTGTTATGGAATGACCACAATCTTATTTCCCCTTGCCTTCTGACACACAGCAGGGTGGGAAGGAGGTAGAGGAGTCAGGAAGGAGTGAAATTTAGTCTGGAATAAAGGGGTGATGTGGAAGAAGGTGTTTAAGTTTGTTTCTCAATATTCAAATCTACTTTAATTGGTAAAAAAACCAAACAACACAAAACCAAACAACCCACCACAGAAATTTGTTTCTCCTGAGACTGGTCTGTTTTGTCTCTGATAATTGGCAAGTGATGTCACATGAGATTTTTCATCTTACTTTGCTTTCCTGTTCTTTTGAGGAGAGAAATGAGAGAATGTAGAGGGCATCTGTGTTGACATCTGACAGTTGGCCAAGTTCAGCCCATCATAACCATGAATCAAAGTATCCTCGTTACTAGTACATAATATTCATCTGGAGAAAAATAGATGCAGTAAAAGTTTATTTAATGTTCATCTTAGCATTTATTCTTACCATGTTTAAATGAGATATAGTAATATAATATATAGAGAGAACAATAAAGTATGTCATTGAAAACATAAACCTGCAATAGAAAAATGCAATATCTGAAATTTCTGTATCTCCAGGGATTTTTATTTTGATAATTCATAAGTGAGATGTATCGTTTTGCCAGGATTAAAAATTACTGTATCAAAGCACATTATAATCTAAATATTAAAGTAACATAAGGGGGGAAAATTAAAAAAATCAAATAAACAAGATATTGTAGTGAAGTGTTCAAATCAGTGCAACTCATAATAATTATACTGTCTAAGGCAAATTGGTTGGTTAAATCAATTAAATGCATATATATGAAATCTACCTGGTAGATTCCTATAGAACTGGAGTATAAATAAGTATTTAAATGTAAACGAAATTATTTTGAGAACTGTGCAAAATCTTAATATTTAGAGCAGAAAATGAAGCCTTAAGATATTCGTTCAGACTTTCTTTAGAAAGAAAATAAATGCTGTATTGAATAGTTACAAAAAATATTTTAAAAAACCCTTGGCTAGGTGTCTGTTCTAGAATTTTCAGAACATTTTACCAACTGAAGACAAGTTTACTCTATGACCAATTTAATTTCTCCTCTCTGAACTACAATATTCTCTATGACTATATTATCATTTTAAGACACATAATATAGGGCTTTGACCTATTTTTTTGCACACAAACAGCTGAGAAGTGTTAATATTTTTTTCTTACACTGGAAAATGTCACATGTAAAGTAAGATTTTGTCATAATTGCCTGCATAGATGTTATGGATTAGATTCCTTTTTGGGAAATTTTCCCGTTACCACCATGATGCTGGCAAACTGAGGAAGGGAAAAAGGTAACCCAACTAAGCGAAGGACAGAATTCCTCAGCAGGGGATGGAAGACTTCATTGTCTTTTGGCCTGAGAGTAAATGGCTTTTGATTGAAGGCAGATTCCTGCCCTAGGAATGTGTGGCAGAACATTAGGCTGTGTCCAGATTATGATATAATGTCTTAGGTATGTAAATATCATCTTGTGACTTTCTTGTAGCTCTGAGACAATGGCACATGACCACATTTCCTTTTTGTCTATTGTCTGTATTAACCAAAACAATCTTTGGACTATAAAACCACATGAATATGCAATAAAGAAGCCTCTCCATTTTAGGCCTTGTACAGTTTGTATATAGTCTTTCTTTCCTGGATCCTCTGATCACAGCACCATGCACACAAGGCCTGTATATCCTATGGGCAGTTGTGGTTTCAGAGGGTCCTGATCCCAACACTGCCAAATTGATGATTCCTTTTTAAAGGGATCCCAACACAGCTGTCTACAGAAATGTGCAGGGGAGGGGTGGAGCATGCCTGCCTTTCCTCTCCCCCTTTCTTGGGATAATAAAAAACTCTATGAGGGACCAGCTGAGCTCACTGTTTTTTGGCTGCAATCCTGGAAGAAAGGCCAAGTGCTGCCTCGCTGGTGCTGTTTCTCCTGGTGTTTTCTCTCTTGCCTCAGCAAACAGTGGAGAGGTCCCAACTGCTTCCTCAGGACCAGACTGCCTCTTGCTGCTGCCTCTGCCTCTCCCTGCTCAGCTCCCGTGTCTAAGTGGACCCTGCAGCGGCCCCCAGAGAGAGAGAAAAATACATGGCGGGGGCAAAGGAGGGTGTGGAGGTGTTGTTGGGGTGGTTTTTCTTGCTACTGTTGTGTTAGTTTTATTCCTTTTTTATTACATATATATATATGTGTGTGTTGGTAAATAATTGTTGCTTCCTTTTTCTAAATTTTTTAACTGAAAGCCTCTTGATTCTGTAGCCTTAGGGAAAATTTTGAACATTTCCCTTAATTTCTTTTAGACAGTTTCTGTGCAGTTCCCAAAGTGTTTATCATTCTTTGTTAGAAATTTTTAACAGGCAGAAAGTTCAATAAGGAAGAAAGCCTCTCCTACCTTGAGACAAACACTGGTAAAGGAGATGGAAAAGGAAAACACAGCTAACAAGCAGGTCCAGGCTAGCTAGGCACCTTGAAAACATTCCAGGAGGCTGATTTCGTGCCAGAAGAGGGGAACCAATGTGGGAGGTCGAGCTGAGGAAGAGGATGGAATCAGACTCTAGTGGTTGTCCAGAGACCTCTGACACTAATTCTAGAGGTGTGTCTGGAATGCAGTGATGGGTGGAATGGACTTGGAAAGTACCTGTAATGATGATGTCATGTCTAGAATCTATAGTATAAAAGTATGTAACTTATGAATTTTGGTATGCTCAGTTTGGAATGGATTTCCTGCTTGTCCAGCTGCCATAATAAAGGAATGTTTTCTTTCTAATAATCAAAAAAGGAGTGTTAGAATGTTATTTTCTGGCCTTTTATTTGGCATCAATTTGAAGGGTATAATAAAGTGGAGAAGGAGTTTTTTCCTTCTACTCCAGGAAGGTTCCCATCTTCCCTGGAAGGTACTGTTCTAACCTGGGACAATAGACCAAAAGAAATTAGGCCCTATAAGATGCAAGTGTCTCCCTCTTCTTCCTTCTCTATCCCAGAATATAAATTAATTTTCAGTTTATGTCGAAATTTAACTATGTTATTGAATTATGCCTGTTCAGCTTTCTCTGTTGGAAAACAGTGGCACCTAAACAAAACTCAGTTAGTCTTCTGTATCCTGTCTAATCCAACTGTTTTTAAGAAGAAATTTTCTCTCTAAAAGAAAATATTACAAAAATTGCTATATTACTGCACTCAAGGTTATGGCATTAATTGGTGCAAAAGTATCTACACTTTTCATTGCCTTCAGCGCAGTGGACAGAATTACTTCAGCCAACCAACTTCACGTGGCTACGGATGCTACATTGTTGTCTGCAGTTAGTGATGGTGGTGTCACCTAACAAGCCCGTGTAACAGATTCTCCCTATGGGATTTTTTTGACAATCAAATAGTAATGTGGGTATTTATGGACTGAATTTATTCAACCATTAGCTCAATGTTACCCAAGGCACACTTGAGGAAAGTAATTGTGATGCACTATAATTATCTAAACAGAAATACTTGAAAGTATTTAACCACTTTACTGTTGTCATCTTCTAATTTCGAGGAAATTAGCAACAATGAAAATCTGGGTGCCAAAAAGGCCCCCACAGTTTCTTTGATTATGTAAGTCAACTATGTAAGTGCCGTGACAAATATATGTGTCAATTAGAGAAACAAAAATCAGACCACAAATGCCTATGTTGCAATAGTTAGGACACAGATCGACAAAAAAGAATTACTTGGAATGCATGTGCATGTCATATATCAAAATTTGTGGAAGGCTGATATTCTAGTGCAGTTGACAAACATTGGTTATTATCATATAAATCATCTATTCCTTATGAAATTTGTTTCCAACTGAGCACAATAGGAAAAAAAGAGCTGAACATTTTGACTGAATTTGATTTCCAAACCTTTATGGGGACACATTGAACTCTGACAAGAGCTAAGCAAGAACTTTATTCCAAGTTAAATTTTAAAACTAGTAAAAGATTAAGAAAGTTACTTTTCATGTAGGTTTGCCCTCTCTTTAATTTTCAATACTTAAATGAGACACCTAAAGGGGAAATCATAGAACTGTAGAATGGTTTGGATTGGAAGAGACCTTAAATATCATCTAGTTCAAACCCCCTGCCAAAGGCAGGGACATTTTCCACAAATCAGATTGCTAAAAGCTCTATCCAGCCTAGCCTTGAACACTTCCAGGAATAGGGCATCCACATCTTCTCTGGGCAACCTGTTTCTGTGTTTCACCACCCTTCTCGTAAAAAAAAATTCTTCCTTATAGATAATCTGAATCTCTCTTCTTGCAGTGTAAAAGAGTTAGCTTTTGTTCTGTTACTACAGGCCCAGGCAAGAGTATCTGTCTTGTAAGCCTAACAATTGAAAGACTGTACCAAGATCTTATCAGAATTTTTCTTCTTCAAACTGAACAACCCCCAACTCTCTCAGTCTTTTTTCCAAGGATTGGTGATCTAGCCCTCCGACAATTTCTGTGCCCTCTGAACCTGCTCCAAGAGATTCGTGTCTTGCTTGTGCTGGGGACGCCAGAGCTGGATACAGTGTTGCAGGTGGGGTCTTACCACAACAGGGTAGAGAGGAAGATTCCAGGTTCTGTGTGGATATAGACACTTCTGCAAACCCAGTCCTTGATAATATAGTTCTGTAAGTGCAAAATGATTATTTAAAACTTCACTTATTTAAGTCCCTGGTTATTATATGCAGATGTTGCAGTCCCTGAATTATGTGACCACTTGCCTTTTTTTCTGTTTCCCAAGCAATAGAAATTTTCTTAAGATCAAGGACGATCAGTTGTAAGTTATCCTGGCTGTTGGTGTCACATTCTTGGTGTGACAGCAGCTAAGATTCTATTTTTCTAATTTTATTGTGAGTCTACTTCTCACATGAAGATATTACTATACAGAAAATGGCTTTCAAACTTAATTTTCTTAGGTCATTTAAATGCAAGACTTTCATGCATCTGAAGTTTTAAGCTTTGACACCTGAATTTGGATGAAATATGCCTACCTTCACACTAGGAGTTTTCACAGAGCTCCAGTTTTCACAAGAAATTAATTTATAACTCATGTTTGTTGCATTATGTCTTTTCTGCGGTTTTCTCAGTGTGTTGGCTTTTGTGAACACATAGTGCTTCCCAGCAGGAAGTACAGATTCTACACATGTGACCTTGAAGCTTGCATTCTCTTGTAGCCAAAGGACAATAGATGAACACTACAATACTCATTATAATAGCTACTTATCACAGAGACTGTCTTTTATTTATTACTTGCTGCTACTTTCCAAGTTAAAACAATAATAATGTGCAGAAATTCTGCATGGATAAATAATCAGAGAGAAACAGTAAGGATGAATGGAGTAGCCTGCTCATCTAATTAGACTTCCCATTCTTTTGACTCTCAAATATACCCTGTAGCTTTCCTACTTAGTTCATTTGGAAAAAAAAAATTGTAGCCTTGATAAGTGAAGGGTACTGACACTGTGAAATTGTAATATATAACAAAATAAGTAGGAAGTACAAAGTAACGAACTTTTGCACTAGGTTTCTCATATGCCTGCAAGTAAATAATATTCCTCAATGTAGGCAGACCTTTGGGCATTAAACTAATCATCCTTCATTATTTTATCAATAATAACAAATGTCTACTGATTTGTAGGTCAGAAAGCTGTCTTCATGAATTTCACTGTCAAATGACAAGTCAAATCATGTTCTATGAATGAGTATAAAAGCTAAAAATTAATATATTTCTTCAGCTGCCAGAAGTTTCCTGTGAAAGTAACAGAGGCCAAAGAAAGGGTGGGAAGTTAAAAAGACAGTCAATATTAATCCTTAGCCTTTGCTTCTTCTGTATTTCTTCCAGTAATCCGAATGTCAGAAAAAAAAATCATAGTTAAATTGTATGATTAATTAAATTAATTAATTAAATATGAGTTAAATCATTGGAATAATACATAAAATGCTGTAAACCCAACAGCATTGAATAGAGAATAATCTCTTTTTGTCAGCGGTTTAAACCATGTTACATGATGAGGTATAAATCATTTAATAGTTCACTTTCTGGATGCTTAAGAATATTATACTTGAGTTACTCTCAGTTTATTTTTTGCATTACAGATTACTACTAAGGAATAAACAATGTACTGTGGAATAAAATGATCCATTCATCAAGCATATTTATGGATATTCTAAGTAAGGCCAGCTATTAAAAACTTCCGTTGATTAACTAGTGGCAGACTGGTAATCTTTAATGAGAAAATCCCCAAAGTTAATGTGACTAGAAAGGTATATTTTACTCATGATTTCATGTTACTTCAGAAATAAATCCAGTCAGCCAAACATGCCAATTGCAACTTTACAGTCAACTAAGAGATAGTGGAAAGATGAATTATAGACTTAGGTTACATTTTTGGGCAACAAAATGAAAAGTACTAACACTATACCCCAATACAGTTATTTCCATTAAAAAAATCTTACCTATGTTCTATTAAATATTTATCCAGAAAATAATTTTTATTCCTGGTTGTGCTATGGGTAACTGTGAAACAAATGTGAATACAAGGAACAGAATGACTTGCAGCTGCTAAAAGAAATGTATTAAACAATCTTTTCACTTTCTATTTCAGTCACGATTTTGCTGCTGCCAACACTTTCCCTGATGCGATGCTTAGCTGTGACAGTATCAATTGGCACATATGCAGATATAAATGTGTGCTTGAGAGACAGACAGGAATTGAATAGAGAAAGTAGATTACATTTTGTTAAGCCAGGTTTATTGAGATATGTTTGTAAGTGGAAAAGCCTAAAGACTGAAGACTTGTGAAAAACATAAGATAAAATTACAGACTTTATTAATTTCCAGAGAAAAACTAATTTGCCTCTATATTCTACTTAAATATTTTGAGCTTTCTTATTATTGTTTTATGTGTCTCAAATAGCCTGAGTAGGACTGAGTCTTTCCTTTTAAAGAAGTACCTATTCAAAGGGTCACAAATGAAACACCTGCAAATGTCATTCAGTAGCTGATCTTCAGATATTTTTAGCAACACTTTTCACCATTTTTTTTTTAAACAAGGAAGAAGAAAAAAGGCTATCTTTATTTTCTGAAGAAAAGGCTGTGCACACATGCTATCTTTCAAATGCAATAATTCTGGCTGTGTCATGTATCACTTTGTACTACCTAGGTTTTCCCATATCACTTGTTTTCACGTAAGTTTTCACATAGCAGCAGAGCTGTGAGAAATTGAGAGAGGAAAGAAAGAATTAGCTTAGGCAGTCTAAGGAGAGATATTCCTACTGAGGTCATACGAGCCACTCAGAGCACTGCCCTTGAATTTACTATGCATCACATAGTAATTCCTATGTCGCTGAAAGTATCATGTCCCCTAGTTTGATTGGATTTACCTGCTAATAAAAACTTTGCATGTAATGCAGTGACTTGCAGCTGCACACTTACAGGGATATGAAAGATGAAAATCAGTTTCTGTAATGGGAAAATTATGTTGTAATGCTCATGCTCTTTGACAGTCCTTAAAAACACAATTAAACTTTAGAATGTGCAGTTCAAAATTACAAGATCAAGGTAAAGTTTGGAACCACTATACAGAAGAAGTATAACTTTTTTAAGCACCACTAGAAGTTTTTCAGGAGCATATTTCATGGAAGCAGAGGCTCGTAACATCCATATGCACTAATCATAACTTTGTTACTGTTGTTTTAAAAACATTTAAGGACTGTAAGAATGTAGTAAATTACTGAGAATTTTCATTTTACAAGTAACATTTAGGTTTTATGACATATTTACAACTGGGTTTTTTTGTCAAGACATATTGCTCAAGTTTCTCTTTCTCAAGAAAAGTATGAACACTGAAAATTGCTATAAAAAAGAAGTCCTAATATCTTTCAGTAATCTATGAGAAAAATAGATAAACCAAGACTATAAAAAATTAAAGAAGATAGACTAGCACAGGCAGAAAGTTCAAAAAAGTAATGTGAGTCAAAATTAGCTTCGTATGTTGTTAATTTTATCAAAACTATGCAATGTTTTGTCTCTTGACAATCTCTCTCAAAGCACTTTTTTGAGCTGACTGGAAAACACTGTCCTAGGTATTTGTATGCATAAGAACCTATCAAATTGATAGAGATAAAAAGGAAGTTTTTCTTATGTCCAGCACTTTATTTGGTTGTTCTTGTAGCATCACTAGGAACAATCGACTAGAAAGCAAAGATGAAGCACATTTCTAGAAGCACCCATAATTAATGAACAGATATGTCATCAAGGCAAATTACCACACAAAAAGTTTTGACCCAAAGCTATAAATAAATCTTCTTTTCTTTAAAAAAGCACCCCAACAGCTCATTTTTATGCAAGGCCTAAAGAAACTGAGATTGCTACCATTTCTGAAGGCTGTATGGGCTTAACTGTGATTAAAACTGACAACCAGCTTTCCCTCTCAGCTATGTGCTGAGATGACCTTACTGCAGCACTCGTGTATACTCATATACTTGCACAGTTAACATTGCTTTGCAGAGATTATTAGTGGCAATTACTATCTATAGCCCTACATGCCAGAAGTATAGCAAAATATGCTGTGATCCTCAATGTTTAAAAATGGTTCTGTTGAACATAAGGGAACCTGAGGATAAAAAAAAAACAAAACAAAACAATAATCTTTTTTATTTGTGTTATTTCCACTTGTTTCTGACAAAATATGCTTTTGATTACAGAAAACTGTGATGAAACAACAACAAAAATACTTCCTAGTGACAATTATTCTAAAAATTTTTATTTTGTAAAGAAGTCTGAAGAACCATTATATTTTTATTCTCCTTGTATATGGAAAAAAAAACAACAAACAAACCCAAAACAAAGCATATAATCAACTGGCTTAGCAACAGCGAAGAGTGAATTAATTCATGAAGATGTAATGAGATAAAATAGAAATCTTTTACGATTTACTTTTTAAGTACATACCATTTACATTTTTCATCTCTATGAATCTATCTTATAGCCCTATGTAAAAACATATTAATAATAAAAAACTGTTCTGAATGCATATGTGAAAGCTAAGTCCCCTAGTAGAAAAATTCAGCCTTTTGTATTTGTGCTTGGACTTGCAAATTTAAATACCCTCTTTATTTTCCCCTGCTAGCTAGTCATCTGCAGTTATTTTTCATCCAGACCAGTTGCAGAAAGCTTGAACTTACACATACATCTGTACACATAAGAACAGCATAGACAATATTCAGCTGACTGGAAAGGACACAAACCTATTAACACTGAGAAAATTATGTACAAGTGAATCCTACAGTCTGCAGTTATTGCTCTGCTGTCCTACCAGTCAGACACAGGGAATGTAGTACACTCCTCATGTATATTGTTGGAATAGAAATCTAGATTTGTAGCTTCAAAACCTTGAAAATAATTCAAGGCTATATTCCTGAATTAGAAGCACTTCAGGGTTCTATTCAATCATCTATCTTTCAGTCTCTTCTTTCATTACCATGTTTATATTTTCTCTTATACTTCTGAAGATTTTTACCTTGACCAAACTAAAAAACTCTAGTTTCTATGTAGTCTTCATCAACTTCCGTTTAGAAAGAGTTAACATCCTTCTCCCCATTAAAAACAAGATGTGCTCACAAAATAGTAGCTGCTTTTTTTGCCCTCACAGAATTATTGTCTACCAATTTTGCCACATTTATAAATTTTTCTTCAATGTTTTATGTATTCTAAACTGAAACACAACTTTTTTAGTATTTTCACCTATATATCTTGTTATCCCAGAGATCTATATATACAACATGAGCTTAGATGAGATAATTTATTTTCTAAAAGTCTGTAAAAAGTGCTTGATAAAAATTGGCAGATCACGCTATTATTAGTAGTAGTATTGGTTTTTATTGTTGCTCAGAGGAAGCTCTGTCTACAGGATACTATTTTTACATTTGATAGTAAAAAAATAGCATAAATACTCCAGAATAAGAACATTTGGATATGAAATAGATATCAAATAATGGATAAAATTTATTCAGTGTAATTCCCACTTTCTATAGGAATTTCATTTCTTAAGCTTCTTTGGCTATATAGTGAGCTGTGCAAAAGTCTGGTTGCTGTTAACTCCAACTAAAAACAAGGACTCAGAAACTTAAATATTCATGTCATGGAGTAAGTAATGTGAAATTCTTTTCAGAACTCTCATGTCATAGAGCTGTTAAAAAAATACTTTTCAAAATGGTTTGAGCCAGATCCACAGCAGGTGTAAATCAGTATGAATTTATTGAATTAACATATTCACATCTAGTTCCATAATGAGACAGTGTGACAGGAATATATACTACAGTGCACAAAACTATATGGGGACTGAGTATGATGATACAGAAAATCCATAATTCAATATTGTGTATACTTACCTACGATTTGTATTTGCATCCATAGTTCATTCAAGAACTGTCTGGATGCAATCTTGTGCAATGTGTTCTAGGAAGACCCTATTTGCATGGGGAGGTTAGAGTAGATGATCCCACTGGTGGTCCCTTCAAACCTTGCCTATTCTGTAATTCTGTTATAATTGTTACAGATGTAATAAAATATTTTCAATGTACATTCAATGCAGCAGTGTTCAATTGTAATTTTTCTCCTTCAGGAATGACTTAATGTGAATGTTGTGTACTGGTGCTGACCACCTGTGAACTTTGGTTGGTTGATTATACCCCTTTAGAAATGAAGATGGTGTCCAAATTTCAGTATTTCACATTCTGTAAGAAAGAAAAAAACATAAAACTTTTTGTGCTTGAATATTTAAATAATCCTGTAATATATGCCTCAATTAGAATAATAAAAATAACTAAAAGAAAGGAACACACTTTTTACTACTGATGAAATATTTTTGGATATAGTTTATTTAGGTGGGTGACTTTTACAAATCAGTAGATCACGTTGATTATGTTGATTCTGCTAGTTTTCAAAGGCAGGGTACCAGAAAAATCCAGTCATTTTTAAGTTAAACCATTGCACACAGCTTTTTTGTCTGTACCCCTTCTATTCTGTGTTGAACATATTCTTCTTTTCCTTCTCAACATGCTGCAGCTGATGTTTCTAGTTTTGCTCAAAAAAAAAAAAAAAATGTGGAAAGGGAAGGGTCTTGGGAAACCACCTGCTTTTCCCTTTCTCACCAGAATAAATTAAGGTCATAGAATCATAGAATGATTCAGATGGATCTTGAAGATCATCTCATTCCAATCTCCTGTAGGGTTCAGGAACACTTTCCACTATAGCACTTTGCTCAAAGCCTTATTTAACCTTCCAGGAATGGAGCATCCACAATGTCTGTGTTTGCTGAGATGTTTTCTTCCCTCTTCTTCTAGGCTATATTTGGAGTCAGATGTTTGTTAACAGTTTCTTCATCATTTACTCCCAAAATTGGTTTTACCTGGTTTATGAGATGACATTCTTTAGGTGATCAGTACAAAAGCTGGGCTGTTTCTTTCAAGGACTGCAATAATCTGTTGACTTAATTCTGGGGGGTGCTATTACAGTCTCCTCTTCCTCCTCAACGATCTGCAAGCTTTGACACATAAGTAATGTTTTTATTGCAGTCTAGTCACAGATACATGCTTGTTCAAAGGTCTTTGCTTTGCAAGCATAAGGATACTTTAGAAGAAGTATCTTTATCTACAGTCAGATAGGATGCTTTCTTGTTATTAATATCTAGATTCAAAAACATAATACCAAAATCACTCTACAACAGCTAATTTTTAGCAGTACTAGAAGAACAGCAAGTGGTCCTCTCTAAGAAAAATATCATATAGTATTCAGAAATATAATATGAAACACAATTAAGTAAATTATTTTTTTTTCTTCCAGCAGAACAGTAACATTTTACTGAGTGGTCCAGAATTAATTAGTTAATCTGTTTTGGAGATGCAGGGCTGATAATAGCAATTAAGTTAGATTTAGTATTACAGAAAGAATTTTTTTTTCTTTTAGAACATACTAAGTTTTCTTGATAAACTAAGAAATAATTATTTGAAATGTCAGAGCAAAAGACGCATTTTATCTCATTATTGAATAACTATATGCCACCAGCATGAAACAATATATAAAGACTCTTCTGATATATTAATTGAAGCATTTCCAGCACACAGAGAGAAATATATTCAATATGGTAAGAAGGGATCATGTGGAATAATACTAATCAAAAAATAATACAGTTGACCATCAAAGCCTATTTTCAGAGCCTATATAACCGGAGCATGGGGATTTAGAAGATTCAGAAGTGAAAGTCAAAATCAGATAAAATGGTTCACATAATGACAAAAAAATCAGTTGTTCTATTCTGAATGACAATGTCTAGAGATCTGTTCAGTAATTTATTATTTTTTTATTTTTTTTTCAGGACTGGGCTACAATGCTTTTTATAAAAATATATTAATAACAAATTCTTCTGCTTTATGCTTCAAAAGACATGGAAACACTTCAGTCTAAGTACTTAACATCCTGGTTTTGACAGAGATAGAGTTAATTTCCTTCCTTGTAGCTGGTACAGTGCTGTATTTTGGATTCATTATGAGAATAGTTTTGATAATGTACTGATATTTTAGTTGTTCCTGTGCAGTGTTTACTGTACGTCAAGGACTTTTCAGTTTCCTCTGGTTTGGCAGTGGGGATATGAGCAAGAAGAGGGAGCAGGGCCAGGACAGCTGACCTGAACTGGCCAAAGTTATATGCCATAACATAGACGGTTATGTTCGGTATATAAACCAGGGACAAACTGGGCAGGAGGAGCTGATCACTACACAGGGATGGGCATCTGCTAGTATGTGGTATGCAATTTTATTGTCCATCATTTTTTTTCTGTTGAGTTTTTCTCGTCCTTCTCCCTCTTCTTCATTTCAGTTATTCTTATTCTTCTTATTTTAAATTTTATTTTAATTTAATTTTATTTTAATTTGTTGGAATAATTAAACTGTTCTATTTGCAACCCACAGTGTTTACTTTTTCTTTCCAGTTCTCCTCCCCACTGTGAGTGGCTGTGTGGTGCTTAGTTGCCAGCTGAGATTAAACCACTACAGAAATAGCCCAAAGCATTGCTTTTGTTAAAGGTGACATACAAACAAAATAGAACAAAATGAAAACAGATAGAACAAAATAAGAAAACAGGAAAAGTCAAGTGACTTCTTCTAACTGTACAGCCTTAGATATCAAATCTTATGTGTCTGTACATACATAAAAACGAACCTAACACAATTCAGGAATTCATTCATTATCTAATTTTCTCTTATTTTAGGGTCGAGTAGAAGATCCTTGAAGCACCTAAGTTTTTCTGTCAAGACAAATTGTCAGAGAGAGGTCATCACCTTTTATCTATGTCATTTTTCTACATTCCTAAATTTAGTTGAACCGGATCTCAGCTTTATAACTCAGATTAAGAAAGGGCAGAAATAGTCAGGTCATATCAGCACAAAGGAAATGGACATAAAGAAGGCAGAATTCTTTGTAAGCTGAACTCTCATTAGAATGCATTGCTCCACTTTTTCAATGTGATTGCATTACCCAGAAGAAAAAGTCTTTTACTTCCAGTGATGATACTTTAAGCAAATAAAGTCACAGGTTGAAAGAACTGCTCTGATGTCAGTGTGTTCTAGAGACATACCATAAAGTTTTACAGCTTCATCTGCAAAAAAATATAATTGTTTTTCTTTTGTTGTTGTTTTTTGTTTTTTTGTTTTGGTTTTTTTTTTTTGTTTTTTGTATATGAGACAGTAGTGCTGAAAGATACTTTTCATATTTAGGAAGTTTGAAATATTATTAAATAATAAAGTACTCAAAAGTCCTTAAAGTACTTAAAGTTTGCAGGAATTTTTCTGAAGGAAAATTTCATAGAGCCTGCTTTTACATCTTCCAGAATCTCATATATGATAAGATATAATGCCACTTATGAGATATTTTGACACAGTTTAATTATTTAAGACAACAGAATTAACTATAGAAATGAAGAAATTATTCATGTGCACCCTGTCTGTTAAAAACAGTTCCTTCTTATCTATGAAAACTGAATCCTTATTGAGGGGGGGCAGAAGTGAGGGGCTGGGGAGAGGAGGGGATTCCTGTCTACTAACTTGGAACATTAAAGAATTCCACACCTATATTTGAGTTACTTGTTGCGACCTAGTGCATGTGACATGGTGGCTAGCAGCGTGAGTCCTGACCTCCTGCAAAAGAAGCAAATTGTTTTGGCTGCAAAGAAGACCTCATGGGACAGGCTCAGGCAAATTCCTTTTTCCATGGTCTCCTACAATTGCAGTAAAATAAAAATAATAAGGAAAAAAAATCATCCCTTCCCAGCTCTTAAAAGCACTGAGGTTAAAAACACTGAGGTTGACATATTTTGTTAATTGTATGAATTTTTATGCTATTTTTCATTCAGACAATGCCAATAGCAACTTGTACTTTTTACGAAGAAGGCCTATAGTTTTGCTCTCAATACGAATCTCAGAAAGTACATTCACCTTTTGATAATCTGAAGGCAAATTGACCAATTCTCAGGTGGAATTGTAATTAATGTCACTGACTCATTAATTTTTTTTTTAATTAATTTAATATAATTTCGGGTGGTTTGTATGTTTGGTTGTTTTTGTGCTGACTTTGGCTTTTTCATCATAGAAGCTAATATGAGACTAGTCTGTATTTCTTTTGAAAAGAGTGTTGAAAATACAGGATTGTTTTTGTTACCGCTGAGCAGCGCTTGCACAGCATCCAGGCCTTTTGTGCTTCTCACCCCACCCTGCCACCAAGTAGCTGTGTGCGCACAGGAAGTTGGGAAGGGACGTAGCCAAAGTAGCTGACCCTATTGGACCATAAGGATATGTCATAGTCTGTGGTGTCATACTCAACATATAAAGCTGGGGAAGGAGCGGATAGTCAGAGATACTGTGTTTTTCTTCCAAAACCTTGTTATGTGTGATGAAGCCTTGCTTTCCTGAGATGACTGAACACCTCCTGCACATGGAAAGTTGTGAATTAATTCCTTGTTTTGTTTTGCTTGCATGCACAGCTTTTGCTTTGCCTATTAAACAGTCTTTATCTCGACCCAGTTTTACTTTTCTGATTCTCTCTCAGTCAGAGCAGAGTGCAGTGCTTAGGAATTACAGTCTGTGTTTTTTCCTCAGCTAGTCAGCTTCCACATTCTGACAGATAATAAAGGTTTAACTGTAAAAAAATAAAACAATAAAAAAGATTAAAAAAAGAAAACAGATACCTTGTTGTATAGTCATGTCCCTATAAAGAAAATTTAGAGGATGTACTACGCAAGATATACCTTTCTAAGCTAGCTTGCACATATGATGTTATGATCTATCTAGCAACTCACACTAGCTATCATAAAGCAGTCATTTAGTGTTAGGATAATGAATCCCCACTAGGGATTCATTTTAATATTCCCTTACAACATGTGTATATCTGACATAACAATTACTACAGTGAGTGTTCAGTTATCCTTTGTAAATCAGTTTCTCATTAGGCATTTTATCCAGTAACTACTGAAACAAATGAAAGTCCTTCCTCTGAAACCAATAGATGTAGAAACAAGATTCATGAGTCCACTCAGTACTTAAGGCGACACACATATTTAGAGAGATGCCTTTTTTCATAGTAATGACTGATATAACATGATATTTCTTGGTTTGGTTGGTTTGTTTGTTTTTTTCAGAAAAGAGCTTCTAACATTGTGACTGGAAATAGAAAAAATCGTGACTGTGGCCCCATCCTTACTTCATGTTGGTATGGGAAGAAAATTGTCCAAAATAATAGAACGTAAAATTATAATTGGTCTGTATCTAGAAAATGGTTTGTGCCAATAGCTCCTCCATCACAAACAAGAATGGAATATATACACAGAGAAAATACAGTGTGAGACAGATTACATTCATATATTGAAAACTGTTTGTAAAAACTAATCAACCAAAACAGTAGTAGCAAATACTCATGTACCAGTATGTCTTTACTGTGTGTCTGCCTGATTTTTCTAACAAAGAGACATCATGACAGAATTTTTTACAAAGAGTAGGCCTTGTTTTGTATTTTTGTTCTGTGTAATGACTTAATTTTCTTTATGATTTTTTTTTCCTTTTTTTTTGGTAGCCTTAGACAGACTGATGTTAAAACATTTCATTTGCTGAATAAAGTGTAAAGCAGCTTCAATGCTCAGCCATAATGGAGACAAATGACAACTTCATTCCCATCACAACTGGATGGAGGTAATTACTGACACTGTTACAGGTCTGGCACAGATCACTGCTTGTAGAATAGCCCCATCCCTATTAAAAATATGGATGTCAAAATGAAGGATTTTTTTCCTTTTATGGATGTCCAATATGATTAAAAGATTTTATGTTTAAGCCCCTTCCTTCCTAATAGTATTAACACTGAAAAGAGTTAATGAGCCATTTCTAAACTGGATGTCCCATTTCTGCATCCTCTAATGGGATAATAAACTAATATAAAACTCTTTGCTGAAGCTTTGATAATATATAGCTTATTGCTGATTCTGTATTTTAGATTGCATTGCGTGCCAACCACATTAAAGACATATTATTAATTGTTAATAAAGTTAAAGAACCCTGTTGTGCTTAATTTCATATTATAAATTTTCTTCTTTTTAATTTTTTTTTTAAAAATGTATAAAAAATTTGATCAAGACAGAACAAAATCTGGCAGCAGGTGATAAGGGATGTGAAAGTTAATATATTGTTTGCAAGTCTAAAAATAGCTCATCTCTTTTTCACTATTAGAACCATATGTTTCAGAAAGGAAGCAAGTAGGAAAAAAGACTGAAATTTATTTAGCCTCTATTGTCCATTTATGAATGTACTAATACATACTTTTGAAGCAAAAATCATGAAGATTTTAAGGTTAGTAATTTCTTTTTGTTCACTTTAATTGAAAGAAAAAATAGATGGCAACCAAAACATACAATTACTAAAATGAGGTATGTAAGTTAATTCACTAATTAAAGCTGTATAGTTTACTAATATGTTTCCCATTGGACAGTGTTGAATAACAGTGTTTGGGTGCATTTGTGATTTTTTGAGTGAAAGTGGTAGTGAGAATAGAATAAGACAATCTGAACACAGTTGAGAGAAGGAGAACACAAATTGTTCTGAAAGAAACACGGGGAGGAGATTTTAGGTCAGTTTCTGAAGGTGTTTTCAGGGAAGATATGAGAAAGGAACTACTTTCCTACAATTTACTCCTTTCCTCAGAGAAGCAGCATGTTATTTATTTTTTAGTGAATGAAAATGCATGATTTCATAATTAAATTCTCCTAATTGAAACAGTCCAAAAATTATCCTGAGTCGGGGTGTTTTAAAGTGCTAATGCTATCATATTCTCAGGAAATTTGTATATTGCTAATTAGTTTATACAACTGGTGTGCAGAAATGTATTGAAAAGTTTATTAAGCTCTCTAAATGCCTACTGGTTCAACTCTGAAAAGTTTTGAGCTTACATTATTGAAAAATGTATTTAAAAGAAAGATATAATTTATAAGTGAAATATTAGATCCACAAGAAATGTTTTCACCGGAAGCTCATATGCACAGTGGAAAGGCAGCAGAAGGTAAGCAACAACGATCCTGAGATACTGAAATTTTTCTTCTGTTCTTTTTTTTTTTTTT
>VXBA01002266.1:56093-111266 GCA_013399895.1 Serilophus lunatus
TTTTTTTTTTTTTTTTTTTTTTTTTTTTCCCCATGAAGAAGACAGTGATTCAAAGGCTAAGACAGCTGTTTCCTAATATTTTGAAATTCTGAAACTAGGTGCTCTGAGGCATCCTCCAAAGAATTTATCATGTAACTTGGTATCACAGCTGATCTCTTTTGTATACTTGAAGACCCATTCTTTCCTTTGAACACCTGTTTATGGGACAGATAATACAGTGGGATTGCTATGCAGTCAGGTTTGTACTTTTTGAGGCAATGGGAAGGTGGCAAGATCCATAAAGTGACGGGGGAGGGGGAAGAAAAAATCTGTCAGCAAAGATATCAAAAGTATACAGATACTATCCATCCATACTCACCATCACAGGATGGGTGAAGTTGGAAGGTACCACAGAGGATCATCTGGTCCAACCTCCCTGTTCAAGAGGGTCCACCTAGAACACATTGTACAGGTTTTGCCCACACTGTTCTTGAATATCTCCAGTGGGGGAGGGTCCAAAACCTCATGGTCACTTACGCAGTAAAGAAGTTCTTTCTCATGTTCAGGTGGTTCTTTCTCATGTTCAGGTGGAATTTCCTTTGCATCCATTTCTGCCCATTTCCTCTTGTCCTATTTCTTGGCACCACCAAGAACAGCCAGGCTCCATCCTCTTGATACCCAATCTTCAGTAACTTAGTGTCACGTAATGAGAAGGATGGCTTTTATCCTGCCTTTTAAAGGAGGGTTAAACCAAAACTTTAGAATTAAAACTTTAGAAAGGGGAGATTCTCTCTACTATTAATATTTTATTTTTCTGTCAGAATTTCTGAGAAAATCGAGAACTTTTATTGATTCTATCCAGTTAGTCCAGAACCCTATGCACAATGGGTTTTCTCCACCAATTAAATAAGGGATATATTCAATTTTTTCTCTTCAAGGCAACAGATGGGGAAACTTCACAACAGTTTCACTGAAAGTATTATTTTGATGTCGATGAAATCTGTTAGTGCCTCTCTATAAGTATTTACTCTAAAGAGTTACAAAATAACACTTCCATTAAGGATTTTGTGATAGGGCTAAGTAGAGTGGCACGATCACTTTCGTCAACCTGCTGGCAATGCACTTCCTAATGCATCCCAGGATACTTACCATTGTCTCTCTTGGCCACATGGGCGCATAGCTGGCTCATGCACAGCTTTCTGTCCGCCGTGACCCCAGGTCCACCTCCTCCGGTTGATTCCTAGCCTTTAGAGGTGTATGGGGTCATTGTTTCCCAGGGGTAGGATTCTGAAATTATCCTTGTTGAACTTTAGATGTTTCTTCTGTGCCCATCTCTCCAACCTGTCAAGGTTCTTCTGAAGGGCTGCGCAACACTCTAGTATCAGCCACTCCTCATGGGTTTGTGTCATCAGTGAACTTAGTGAGGAGGCTTCTGCCTCTTCATCCAAGCCATTGACAAATAAATTAGCCAATACTGGTCCCAGTATTAAACATAGGGAGACACCACTATGACAGGGCTGCAATTAGATCCTGTTTACAACCTTCTAGGATCTGCCATTCAGCCAGTTCTCAATCCACATCACTGTCCACTCATCATTTTCTGAGTTTGCCTAGGAGGATATTATGAGAGACAGTGTCAAAAGCCCTGCTGGAGTCGAGTTAGACAATATCAAATGTTGTCCCCTAATCCATCCACGTAGTTGTTTCATTGTAGAAGGCAATCAAATTAGTCAAGTCAAGTATGTTTTACCTTTAGTGAATCCATGGCCTCTTGAATGAGATGCTGGTACAACTCAGTGAGGTGAACTTTACTGTCTAGTAGTTCCCTGGGTCCTCCTTCTTGCCCTTTTTGAAGACCAAGGTGACATGTTTTTACTTTCAGTCCTCAGACACTTCTTCTGACCTCCATAACTTTCCAAAGATGATTGTGAGTGGCCTTGTTATGGTGTCCTCCAGCTATCTCATCACTCATGGATTGCATCCTGTCAGGACCCGTGGACTTGTGGATGTCAAGTTTGCCTAAGTGTTCTCTAACTCAATCCTTCTTGACCAGTAAAAGAACTGGTAAGTATAAGAACATTAAATGAGTATAAGAACATTAAGTTGCAAGTATAAGAACATTAAGTTTTAATTTTTAATGCAGTTTCACTTCCAGATGTCAAGATTCCCTTTTAAAAGGTAACAAATATCTTGCTTTCAGCTTGTTTGAAAATTTGACCCCCCAAAAAATGTTTATCAGTTTCAGTATTGTCTTACTACTTCAATGAGCTTAGGGTTAGGGTCAGGGTTAGGGTTACTTAATTAGTTTATTCACTCCTTACTTAAATCACTGTAAATAGAAGAAGGGTAATAAAAAAAAGGAAGGTCGGTAGAAATAGTGTAGTTTAGATAACAAATGAATACCATTTATTTGAAGCTATAGGTCATCTGTTCAGATGAATCCCTGGTTAGGAAATTCTCCAGACTTTTAGGTGGCTTATGCTAAACAAGGTGTTGTTCTCAACCCAGTTTCTGATGGAGACATGTGCATGAGAAAAACCTACCATCAAGAGTAACATAAGCCAATCTGTGTAGTCACAGCACAGAAAAACTTTCCAATGGATGAAAGAACAAATTGACTTCTCACCTCCTGCAGTGTTTCTTCAGATCATATTTTAAATTCATTGCAAAGAGGAAAGGCTGAAACCAGGACAGTTGCACCTTTGTGTAAACTTTGTCAATGAATTTGATTATCAAGATTGTCCATTAAGTTTCTTCCATCAAAATTATGAAAAATTAATAATTGGATAAAACTAAAAATTAAAATAAATGCTTTATTTAATAATCAGAAAAGCATGGAGCCTTTTTAATTATTTTCTGTCACAATTTCATTTTGTCAGTTTGCAACAGTCTCAACATCCTTCCAAATCCCTGTGATTGCTCCCCCTTTTTCATTTTCCTTACAGACTCTCTCTCAGAATAGCACCTCACTCCTCTGACATCCCTGAGCACTAGTCAAATGGAAAATCAGCTTGTCCTAGGCTGATACTCAGATATATGTGGTCTGATTAACTTCAAATACTCATAGGATGATTAACTACTGCACTTACCACAGAAGATTTCCACATTCATTGTCTCTTCTCTAGAATACCAATCTTCAGCAAACTTGGAAATTCCTGTCTTTGAAATCTCTTCTTCCTTCAGTGCAACTGAAATAAGATAATGGGTTCAAGAGTTATCCAGAAATATTGGGAAGTGTGATTCTATAAGACACTTTCCTAGGAAAAAAATATAAAGGGCAAAAATGATTATTTAGTTTATTTCCTTGAGAGTTTTATCTGCAGATTTTGCTTGAGGGTGGATGAGGAGCTGATGGAGATCTTGGTTTTTAGGATTAAGGAAATAACAGGAAAAGGTGATGTTATAGTGAGTGTTTGCTGTAGGCCGCCTCACCAGGCAGAATAAGTGGATGAGACCCTTTACAGACAGATAGAGGCAGCCTTATATTTGAAAAATCTGGTCCTCATGGGGGGCTTCAATCTCATTGGTATATGTGGAGGGTCAATACAGTAAGGCATAAACAATCCAGAAGGTCCCTGGAATGCATCGGTAATAAATTCCTCCTATAAGTGATAAAGAAGCCAATGAGGAGAGATGCATTTCTGGACAACTTAATTACCAAAAAGGGGATAGAGGGGATCACAAGAAATAAGAAGATCAAAGGCAGCCTTGGCTGTAGTTATCATGAGATGATGAACTTCAGGATCCTGAGGTCAGGGAGGAGGGTGAAAATCAAGTCCCACAAACCTGGAAAACAGGAGAGCAGATTTTGGCCTCTTCAAATATCTGTTCAGAAGAGTCCCACGAAATAAGTACCCAGAGGGAAGAGAGGCCAAAGAAATCTGGTTAATATTCGAGTATGATTTCATGCAAGCTAAACAGACCTTCGTGCCAAATGAATCAAGTAGCCAGGAAAAAATGCCAGCAGACCTGTGTGGATGAACTCAACTAAACTCAAACACAAAAGGGAGAATACAGAGGCTGAAAGTGAAGGCAGGTATGCTAAGAGGAATACATAAACATGTCTAAGCATCCGGGGATGAAACTATGAAAGCTAAGGCTCAGATGGAATTTAATCTGTCCATGGATGTCAAATACATGTTCATTTATACATGCAGAAGAAATAAAGGGAAAATGTGGGGTCATTGCTCCGTGGTTTGGTTACAGTCTGAGTTACTGAATGCCTTTTTGTGTCTCAGTCTTTACTTACAAGACCTCACATACGTGATGACTCTAAGATTGCTGTGATTGCAGCCTTTAGAAGTGAAAGTTTGGGAGATTGTTACTAATATGAATAAATACCTGAAGAGAGGATGCAACAATGAGGGAGTCAGGTCCTTTCAGTTGTTCCCAGTGACAGGACCAGAGATAATGGGCACAAACTGAAACATAAGAGCTTCCTTCTGAAGATCAGGAAACATTTAATTTATTTTTTTTCTTTGAAGGTGACTGAGCACTGGATGAGGTTGCCCAATGGGATTCTGGACTCTCCATTTTTAGAGATATTCAGAAGCTGTCTAGACACTATGTTTGACAACTAGAACTTAATGGCCTTACTTGTGCACTTGTGGTAGGACAAGATGACCACCAGAAATCCCTCCCAAACTTAGCTCTTCAATGATTCTGTGATTTTATAGAAACACACTAATCCACCAAAAAAAGCAGGGATGCCTTAGGATAGGAAAGCTTCGCAAGGTTTGGGAATAATGTCAGGGTACAATGGCCAGGTTTAATTTGCCTGTACTTTAGATGTGTATAGATAGTGTAGACATCCACATCATTCCAGCACAATTTATTGTAGCTGAATGCACTTCTTGGGTGGAATAGATTTATTCTTTAAATGGATCTCTACTGCTTGGCTTCTCTCAGAATGCTTCTATATCTCTATTAAATTGAAAAGAAGTTTAAAGTGAGTATCACATGTGTGTGTTTACATTACAAAGAAGTGAGATTGTAATGAGTAATTACATTATCAAATAAGATTTATCCACTAAAACCATTTTGATTCTGTTACTTAGTACAAAGTTTGGATTTCAAACTCTAGTGGGGTTGTAGAAATGACCTTCGATAGACCTCTAGTCAAGAACACTCTAAATAAAAAGGTCAGTTATTCAGAGACTCTCCACTTAAACCCGTACAGCAGATGAGTGAAAATTGCTAAGTGCAAGAACAGGTGTGGTCTCTTGCTTAGGAGGACCTTTCAACCTCTGAGTTTAAATCAGAGGTACATTTTAAACAGTTCTAACTACTTACTCAAGCAGAACTGGATTTTAATATATCAACAAAACAGAAGAGATAAAGAAACATAAGGTAATGGTAGTAGCTGCTCTTTTCATAGTAACCTAAACATTAGGCACTTAACCAGAGAAAACTAAAACTATATTCTAAACCATCATAAAGCTCATGAATCTCAAGCATGTATTATAGGTGAGAGGATAATGTTATAATGGCAAATTAGGATAAAACTAGAAATGCAGATGACTCTTATCTAACATGTCTATTTGATTTTTCAGCAGCTTGCTTGTGGATATCATATTATTCTGTCTTTACAGAGACAGCAAATACCTATAGAGACACTGCAATCTGTTATTTTCTCGTCCTTTCTGGTTGAGTTCTGTAGCAACAAACTAAAGTAACGTTTATTTTCACCTGTTTTTGTTGTTTGGTTTTCTTTTCCTCTGTGATTCTTCTTTTCTGACCCTGGCTACACAGCATTTCAGCATCACTGGGAAATAGATCTAAACCCCAACCTCTTCTCCCCACATCCCAGACTATCCATGCAATATTATATAAGATTTTCCTTTTTTTCTGGAAGTTAGTACATTGGTAATACAATTTGTCATTGTATTTCAGTAAAATTTAATGTTTTTCCTTAAATATCTAGGGTAAGTTTAGAATAACACAAAGAGTTAGAAAGGGTTGGAGAAGAGGCAATCCAGTCTGTAGTTAGTTGTTAAGAGAGTAAATCAACCAATCTACTTAAATGTATCCAGATTCTCTGAAAGTTTGAAAATCCAGTTATTATTCCACAAATGCAAATGCCTATAACACCCGTGCCAAACAACCTGATCACTCTCTTGCCTGAGCTCTGATGCATGAGAACCAAAGAGGCTCAAGTTTCCTTTCTAACTTCTCATTATTTCATGAACTTCAGGCAAAGGACTCAGTACTAGGCATATCATTATGATTCCAATTTTGATATAGTTATGGCTTGATAAATATCCAAAGGCACTTCTCCATTGATTCTTGTGGTCAAAATATAATCAAAAGATAGCAGTGATTTTGAACAGAATTCAAAACTTTGTAAACACAACTACATTTCTTGTAATACACACCTTTAACAGAAGATTTGAACTACTTAAACCTTTTCAAGTGTGACATTACATTATTATAATTCTTAATTACAAGGGAAATGTCTGTTTAAAGCTCTTGTGACTCTTTGTATTTATAATTCAAAAATTATCTCCAATAATATGTAAAATACATTGCAAGCTTCCACTTGGCAAGATTTACATGAATATAGAAATGCCGTAATTTATTTAAAGAATAGTGCCTTTTAATATACTAGCTGTGGGATAAAAAATACCCACATTTGGGGTTCTATCACATTTTCTGGAGATGCACTTATGGGTCAAAAGACTGAAAGCAAGTGAAAGAAAAAGCTGTCCTGACAAACTGAATTTTTGTAAGAATAATGACTGAGTAAAGGCCTCAGCATAGTGATTATTCAGTTGTCACTTTCTGCAACATTATTTTTTTTAGTAAGGTCTTTATGTACCTATATGTAAAAAGTCTTCAATCAATGTCTCTTCCTACTAATTTAAATAACTCTTATAGGAATAGTGATCCTTGGCTAGAACAAATAAAAGCGACACAAATTTTTAAAAATATATTCAATTTTAATAAATGACACAAGCTACTTATAATCCACAGCATTTCTCAACATGTGTATGGTATGTTATTCTAATATTTAACCCAATATCAATAAGCTACATACGTGGTTTATTATACTATACTAAATATGATCTTATAAAGCATTATATACATTGAAAATATGAATTTTCCTAATAATCAACCACAGTATGCTAAGGCCAGACAAAGTTTTATACAAAGTACCTGTCTTCAGGTGAAAAATCAAACAAATAAAGAATACTCCTAACTCTCTACTTGGAACATTTTTTCTCAGTTTATTTCCAAGTTTCTTTGCCCATTATCTTTGATATTGGGCAAGCTTATGAGTTATAACTTTCTCCTGCCTTCTTATCAGCAATCAGAAGAAAGATGTTAAACAACCTCTGACCTTGATCTGTCCAATTTGATCAAGATGGTGTTTGCTCAGCAGAATTTGAGCCTCTTTCCCTCCGCCCCCCAAACCTTTGATTTCATAGATAAGTTTTTAAATAATAATAAAGGAAAACACTACTGTATTGCTTTTCTGATATTATAAATGTTGAATTTGAAGCTGAAAATGTGGGTTGGGGAATCTTATGGTATACCTGTTTCAGAAATAAATGTTTTCAGACTGTTCAGTATTAGAATGATATTTGTAAGTTTTTGTCTTCCAATGTCAGCTGAAGAGATTTTCCACGCATTCAGAAATAAAATAAAAAAAAACAAACCTAAAGATTCCTCCAAAAAATAAATTTCTTATACATTCACAGATGTTATACTGCAGTCTTTAATTACAACATGTTATTAATTCTCCCAAAAGTAAATTACAAAATCCTACTCCAAAGTAAAGAACAAGTAATATATCAAAGCTCTCATTACAAATATGTGTTTATATATATTTCTTTATTCTCTAAAATTAGTGATTTATTTTTTGCAGAGTATTTCTGAACTTGGTAGTCTACCGCCAAAACATTGTGTATAAAACCCCAAACCCAATGTTAAGTATTAGAAAGAAAACAAGCGAAAAGTTAAAAAGCTTTGTAAATGTGTTAAAAATGCAATGAAAATTAATAATAATCACCAGAGAAAGGTTTTGGTGAGTTTTCATCTATTATTGTATTAGTTTCTCTCTGGCCAGGTTTAGGTAGCAGTGGGGGTGGGGGCTGAGGGAGAGGCTTCTTTGAGAAGCTACTGGAAGTTTCCCCATGTCCAGGCTGGGCCCGCTGCTGGCCAAGGCTGGGCCAATCAGTAGTTGACAGAACACCTCTGTGATAACATATTTAAGAAGGAATAAAAAAAAAAGAAAGCTAGTAGGAGACAAAGATAACTGCTGGAGAGGAGCAGGGTGAGAGCCTGTGAACAACAACGCAGACACCAAGGTCAGTGCAGAAGGAGGGGCAGGAGATGCTCCTGGCGCCGGAGCTGAGATCCAGCTGCAGCCCATGGGGAAGACCATGGTGAAGCAGCTGTGCCCCTGCAGCCCATGGAGGACCACAGGAGTGCAGAGATCCACCTGCAGCCCGTGGAGGAGCCACGCCGGAGCAGGTGGATGCTGGGGAAGGCTGTAGCCCGTGGGAGACCCAAGGTGGAGCTGGGTCCTGGCAGGGGACTGTAGCCTGTGGGGAGAGGAGCCCACTTGGAGTAGGATTCTCCTGTTAGGATGCGTGGCTCGTGGGGCCCACGCTGGAGCAGCCTGTGCCTGAGGGACTGCACCCTGTGGAATGTGAGCCATGTGGCAGCTGTGGGTGAAGGGCTGCTGCCCATGGGATGGACTCTCGCCGGAGCAGTTTGTGAGAGGAACTGTGTCCTGTGAGGGATGGGACCCCATAGAATGTGGCTGGAAGGACTCTTCTCCCCAAGCAGCGGCTGAGAACAGCAGCTGACCACAGCAACACCTCCCCCCCCCACCTCGCCTTTTCCCTTGACCGCTGTGGGAGAATAGGTTGGATGTAAGAAGGAGGGGGTGGGGGGTAAAAGGTGTCTCTTATTGTCTCTCACTCTTAGCTCTGATCTTGTTAGTAATAAACCTGACTATTATTTCCACATGGAGTCTTGTTTTGCCTGTGATGGTGATTAAGAAAGAATCTGTTGTAATCCTTATCATGAATAACGAAACCTCTCATTATATTCTCTCTCCTCTATGGCTGGGCAAGGGGGAGTGAGAGAGTGGCTGTAGTGGGCCCCTGGCACTCATCCTGGGTTAAACCACTACAACTGTAATGATTCTATGAGAGACATACATCCTCATATTTACAGATTCAGGGAGGGAGAGGTTGTTGGGCTTTTTTAATTTTTTTATTTTGTTTTGTTGTTAGGTTTTGTTATTTTGTTTTGATTTCCATCTGTCCATTCATCCCTAATCATAGCTGGTATGAATAAGAAACCTTGCTGTGTCATTTTCATATAAATTAAAATCTTTTATGAATTAATATCTGTTCAATATATTCCTTTCTCTTAAGAAGAATAAATTGTTTTAGAGCCAGACAAACCTGTGGTCTGGCAGAGAAAAAAAGTGGCAAACTAATTTGGACACAGTGAAACAACCAAAGAGAACAGTTAAGTGTTTGTCTAGAATACCAATCACAGTTTGCATTTTCCTCTCAGGAAACGTGAGTAGTGACAGAGGTGTGAAAATCAAGTTCCATTAGGAATGTGCTGTCAAACACTTTTGCCAACAAATATTAGCTGATTCTTAATCATCTTTATGATGATTCTTAATGCATCTTTATTTTTCCTCCTAAATCAATAGCCAAATTTTATCTGGACTTTGATGACATAAAGGAAGTATGATTAATCTCAGAAAATACTCAAAATAATTTCAGTAGTACATAATCAAAGTTGTAAAATGTGTTGTTCTATTTTGTAGGTATGTTAATGAAGTACCATTTACAAAATTCATAAGTTTTTTATTTTTACTTTTTGTTAGCATTAGAAGATTTTGTAGGGTTCCTTTAGAAAGTCCATGAAGAAAAATTGTACTTCTTAGGAATTATGACATAGATTCTATGATTGCAGGTCCTGAAGCCATTTTTCTTGAAAAGTAATAATGTTTATAGGAAAGCTAATAAGATAATTATTAGAAAATCAGAATTTAAAATAAAAAGTTTAGAATTGGAAGAAGGTGGCTTAGGATTCTGTACATATCAGTTAAAACTGACTTGAAAACTTTAAAGACATTGCTTGATAAAGTAGGACAGGGGAGTAGTTTTGAAAATTGAACTCCATGAACTTACACACTGTTTAATTTTTAGATTGTTCCATCTTCCTGTTTTGACTCAGTCTAGTTTGTTCTCTCCAAGACAATATTCAGTCTGTGTGATTCTGAGGATACTTTATTGCAGAAACTATTCTGAGAAGGCAATGCTTCCATCTTTTCACAGTCCTCCAACACTGCTTCAGGAAACTGCACCCTCCTACCCTCACAACTCATTCAAGACATGAACAATATATCCTCAATTTAATAGAAACACCACTCATTTGGGCTCTGACAGCTTCACATTATTTAAAAACTCCTAAAAGAACAACTTGGAAAAGTAGTAATTAAGACATAGAAAGTCAGAAGATCAGTATAGGACCCAGAAACAAATGCTGTGATGAAGATAGTCTACTCTAAGAGATGTGTTCACATTAGCAATATAGACACGTTTCAGCGTCCACAATTTAAAAAGCAGATCATGAACTCTCTGAACTCAATGTACTTAACATCCGTAGCATATAAAGAAGATTCTGGACCCAAGCTGAATATTGTTATACATAAGGTCATCATTTTAATGTAGAGATGAGAACAATCCTTACAATATACCAGCATATACCAGCAATATTCTGATTTATCAGAATAAGAATGATTGTACGAACAAGATTTTGGTTCCCTTTATCCTACAGTTCTAATTACCCCTTTGAGTTACTACCCACCCTGTAAAAGAAAGGGAAAAAAACCCAAACAAACAAACAACAAAACGGAACCAAAAACACCTGGAAAGACGACATAAATCATATCAGGGAATTACTAAAGAGTATTATGAAAGGTGTCAAAGCAAATTTAATTTACTATTACAACTGTCAAGTGGGTTCTTGTTTTTGAGAGGAGACATAGTTTAAATGATTACTTTAGGAGTTCATCAGTCATTGTGGGCAGAGATATAACTCTTAATTGCAAACTGTAATAAAATATAAATAAATTATGTTGCATTTATAAAAGTCTTTCATTACAGGATAACCTAATGCAATCAATATAGCTTTGCCTAAGCAGTATTTTTATGTAGCTTTATTACCAAAATACAAGAGCTGAAAATCAAGTGCTTCATTTCTCTTTAATGATAGAAAAACTGTGGTGTAAATACACACATGTATAACAGGGATGGAATGTACATATGTACTTTTTTTTTTACTCTATAGATGAGATTCTCCTTGCTTGTTTTATACCTTGACTGTCTTGGTAGCTATGTTTGAGATAGCCTGGGTCCTATTATCAATTAATAGAAACACACCTTTTCGCCTTTTCTGGCACGCTTCATCTGACCTACTGTAGACCATACATCTGTCCACATTTTCTGGATATATGTATGAGGATTTAAAGTTTGTGGTGGCTCTTATACCAAAGACTTAAAAATATATTTATATAATGTATATATTACGTATATAACAAATATGTATAATAATTTCTTCCAGTTACTAAAATTCAGACAAACTCTAGGTAAACTTTTGTACCTGAATTGATTTTTTTTTTATTAGAAATAGGATTCTAAAGTTCTGTGTCCTAGTAATATAACCCCTGGCTTCTAGATTACAATTATTTTGATACATCATTTTGTTTATGTGCTCATTCAAATCTACTCATACTATGTCTAGCTAAGATCCATAGTGCACTGGACAGATCTCAGAGGATATTAACTCTAAAGAAGCCACAGAAACTTTTGTAAGAAAGTGGGTCAGGGAAATAACACACATCAGGTTTTTTAATATTCTCTACTCCTTTTGAGCAAAGACAAATCAAATATCTAAGTAGAATACATCTTTGCTTCTTACTGCTTTGCTAATTTATATTGCTGGAACTGTAAAACACAGTTTTGTTAATTTCTGAAAATGGAGTGGGATGAAAATATTGCTCTACCGCAGGAATCAGCATGACCTGGAGGGGAGACTGGGAAAGGGAAAAAGAAGTTCTGTGCAGAGAAATTAACAGCAATAGCGAAGATTCAAGTTCTATAGATTATTCCCTGAAGAATTACCCCTATGGCACCTTCAGATGGAACTCTGGTAATTCAAACGCACTTTCAGACACTGGTTTCAGCATAGAAATAGTGCACCCTGAGGAGCATGTATTTCACACAAACTTGAGAAAGTCACAAAGATCAGCACATGTGGTGACAATCTCTAGGCACTAAGAAGTGGTACCATGTCTTACTTCAACTCCATATCCACAATTTCCATTTTCAGCACCTTCAGACTTGTTATTACAATACTTTGTTTATGACAAAGTAATTTCCCTATGCTTTCCTAGTCTCTAGACATTTATACCCCAAGAATTGTAGAGAATGCATTCCTAAAGTCTTTCTATGGAGTCATCGAAGGATGTAGTGTAAGCCTATAAGGGGCACATAAATGCTGTTCAACTTACATGTGATTGCTGACCCCATCTCAATACTTCCTTGTTCTGGTAATTACTTCCTCTTTCTCATCTCAAAGCACAGGGTAACCTGATTTTGCAGAATTCATGGTGCTGGAACTTGTGGTTCTGTATATGGCCTGTGATTGCTCAGGAAAGTTATGAGTAAGACTTCTTTCATTGATATTTCACATTGCTACTAGGAAAGGGATAATATCATTATGAGCATTAAGGGAAAAAAAAATTAAACACTAATGTGAGAG
The DNA here is from genome assembly GCA_013399895.1 of Serilophus lunatus. Classification (NCBI taxonomy): domain Eukaryota; kingdom Metazoa; phylum Chordata; class Aves; order Passeriformes; family Eurylaimidae; genus Serilophus; species Serilophus lunatus. The sequence continues at coordinate 68,871 of VXBA01002266.1, forward strand.
AAATAGGAAAGAAATATTACTGACATATATAGTCCTGGCTGACACTGCTCACCTGCTGATTGGTGGATAGAGTCAAAAAAAGTGGTTATTGCTGCCTTTGTCTCTGCATGTCTCTTAGACAGACACAAGCTGCATCGAATGGACCTCTGGTGGAGTCTGTATCCATATAGTCTGTCTCGAATAAAAAGAAATCTTTGAAGCTTACAGATAAAATTCACTCAATTTAGAAGAAGCAAAGTCCAAAAATTCAGTGTGAGTATCTCTCTTGGTCTCTAGGGGACACAGACTTAAAAAAAAATAAAAATGCCTAGAGAAAGAAAAAGAAAGCAAGAAGAAATAATCGACCTGAACAGGAGACAGTAAGGGCAGAGAGAATGAAGATAAGATCCTTGAAGATACTAACTACTTCAAGCTTAGAAAAGACATAAGGAAAGGCTGACTTTAAAGAAGACTTACTGCAGAAAGTGAGTGATACTATAAACAGGATTAGGAGTGAGGCAATATAATCTCACTGACATGTATAATGTGTAACCTAGACAGAAAGAGTTCAACTCCTTCAAATGCATTTCATCAGGTCAAATAAATAAACAAACAAACCCAAAAACCCCTAAAACCTCACTAGCTCTAGGGGGAAAAAAGAAATGGTAAGTGACCAAGAAATCAATATCTACCGGAATTAACCTAATAAAGTCCTTGACTAAAAGGCTAATAGGATGAAAAAGTCCTTTGTAACAGATCTTAAGAAATGACTTCTAGTTTGAAAATAATCATTATGTTAATACTCACATCATGTTTCTGTTGGGTTTTACCACTGGTGAGTTGCAAATTTAGCTTTGTGAGGGGAATGACCAACTAATCAAAAAAGGGTTTCATCGTGGCTCAACCATAGTGTCAGTTCTGTTCAATAGATTTATCAATGACATGGATGCAGGAGTTGAATGCACCATGAGAAAGTTTTCTGACAACACCAAACTGGGAAGGGCTGTTGACTCATTTGAGGGTTGATAGATCTAGTCAAGAGATCTAGAGAGATTAGAGCATTGAGAGATTGAGAAATTATTAATAGGATGAAATTTAAAATGTCTAAATGCTGGATTCTGCAGTCGTTACAAAGTATCAGGCACAAGTATAAATCAGGAGAGGAGTGACTAGAGAGCAGCCGCACAGAAGATTAACAACAGACTCTACGGGAGCCAGCAATGTTCCCTTCCAGACAGGAGGTCAAACTCCTTCCTGGGGTGCACCAAACTCAGAATCATCAGCTGGTAAAAAGAGGTGATTATCTCGCTGCATTCAGCACTGGTGCAGTCTCACCCAGAATAGTGCATGCAGTGCTTCTGGGCCCTGCAGTTTAAGAATGATGGGAAGATCCTTGAATGTGTGCAGGGGAGGACAACAAAACTGGTGAAAGGTCTGAAAGGTGTGAGGAAAGGTGTGTCCTGTGAGGAGTGGTTGAAGAAGAGGAGGCTGAGGGGTGACCTCAAGTTATTTGTTTATAATATAATTATTTGCATATGTAATAATTTGGAGATAAAAAGATTACTTTAAAAAAAAACAAACATTTTTTAAAAGGTTCTTTTTCTTTATTTTTTTTGCCATATGTTATTCTCTTCTACTTCTCTATAAAACTTCACTTTTTTCTTTATATTTATGTATTTTTAATTATAGAAATTAACGTAAGTTTTATCATTGACTTGAAGGCGTAAACTATTGAACACATTCTGTACCTGACTGTTGGCCTTATTATTTGCTGACTTAAAAAAGCAAGTAATAGATGCAAGCAGCAAAGTTATGTATAAATAGTAATATGAGTAAGAAAAAGATATTGGGATACATTTTAAAATCCTCACTTAACTATTCCTCTGAAGAGCAATTTTTGAAAGGTCCAAGGAGTCTAGGATCATAAAAATAACATCTTCTATTCCTTTTTTTAAATTATTTGTATCTTTTTCATTACTTATTATCATTGACACAAAAGCTTTTGTGAACTTGAAATATAACAAATTGCAGCTTGGAAGCTCAACTTTATTTACTGGAGAAGAGTGAATTAGGACTTAAAGAAGTTTCCAGGACCATTGAGAACAGTTTACAACATTATATTCATTTTTAGAGATTCAGAAAACTTATTTTTAAAACAGGTCTTTAGTTTTTATCCCTTTTCTCTAGATTTTCAATATATATATATGTTTTATACCTTTTTTCCCCTTTTTTTGGTCTTCTGGCATTGGCTTTGAGTTGAAAGATCAATTTTGTATTTCTGAATTGTTTTATGTGTGTTTATACTAAACTGTCTTTATTTAGATCTGCAGCTGTCCTTTATATCTTTTCAACAAATGTAAATAGTTAAACAAAAGAAACAAAATAGAAGACATATAACTTTCTATCAGAGATTTATAGACTCTAAGGTCTGCTTTTACTAGAGGAGCTTTCAGAAACACGTTCTAGGATAATGTTTCACTTTTCTTTATCTCCTTCTTGTAATTGATTAGACATACATGAAGCTTTCTCTTCCTCTATTATTTCTGATTATGAGATTCTAGATCACAGGGGATTTTCTGTTGTTTTCCTCTACTCACATATTTTGTAGTTGTTGTCATTAAATTATTTTGTTTCTGTTAATCAAATCCTTGTCCGGAAGCATAATTTTTGTCCAAAAGAAATTAGATGTTTTTACAGATTGTTCAGATTGTTTAGGTTGGACTTGATGATCTCTAAGGTCTCTTCCAACCTTGCTAATGCTGCGAGAGATGGCACATTCAGTCAAATCCAAGTACATTTTTTGCCATTCAGATCATAGTGTGATATAAATATTTGAGTAGTATAATTACTGATTGAGCACAGAGGACCCTATATATATAAGTAACAAACTGGCAGTCCTATGTATTGATTATAAGCCAGCTCATGGAACTGAGCTCATGGGATTGCTTTTGCCTGCAGTAAGAGATGCTCATTCAGAATAGCTTGTTCAGAATTCAAAAGTCCTTTGAACATATTTTTCTTTTTGCTAAGTACAAATAAGAAGTAGATGTAGAATATAAATAACCTTTATAATCTTTTTACATTTTTCCAATAACATATCCCCTAATCAATTATTAAAAAGGTCATCCCAGAGCCTTCTCTTCTCCAGGCTGGACAACTCCAGCTCTCTCAGCCTTTCTTTCTAGGAGAGATGTTCCCGCTCTTTGGTCATATATGCTGCATTAGGAAGAACATTGCCAGCAGATCGATGGAGGTGGTCCTGCCTCTCTACTGGGCGCTAGTGAGGTCACACATGGAGTACTGTATCCAGTTATAGGCTCCCCAGTATAAGAGAGAAAATGAGCTTCTGCAGCGGATCCAGAGGAGGGCAACAAAGATGATGAAGTGACTGCAGCATCTCTTTTATGAGGAAAGGTTGTTCAGCCTTAAGAAAAGACGACTGAGAAGGGACCTTACCAATGTCTCTAAGTATCTGAAGAGAGGGTATCAAGAGGATGAAGCCAGGCTCTCTTGGTGTCAAGGAAAGGAGTGATCTCTGGTCATGGTAGTTTTAAAAATTACAATATAGATGAACTACAGCAATTAAAATAACTAAAGCAGCAAAACAGAACAATCATTGAACTATGCACTCAACAGTTTCATATATGAAAACTTGAAGATTTTAGCTCTCGGATATTTAAGTCTAGCACATTTCATTGTTGCTCCCACTGTCAACATGAATGAGAGCTGTTCAAGTATTTTGCAGAGAAATAGATCTTTAAAGGATTTCATTTATTTTTTAAAGGATCACTTAAATCTAAATTACTATTAAAAGGAAAGCACTGCTGAAGTAGAATTGCATTAAAACTACATTAATTCTGTCTCTTGAATGGCTGCCACGAAACTATCAATAATGTATTGAAGGGAAGGGAAAGAGAAGGAAGAAAGAAAAAAGAAAAGAATGCATACAGAAAAAAAGTTTTACTTAAAATTTACTGTAAACTACTTTAATACCTCCAAAATATTTTGGAAGTATTTTTCTATTATTGATCAGAAATTTATATGTAAAATACATGGTTTTCTCATTTTCAGTTTATTATTATCAAGTTTATTTTAAATATCTATATTATTCATTTTAGGTGATGTATTAATTTTGCTGTAATTAAAATACTTAGCATGAATAATTCTGTATAGAGAGCATAAATTACTTTTTATATAATAACTTTTATATACAATACTGCCAGATTACTGCCAGATACCCACTCAGTCACTCTCTAACTCTCCTTCCCTAACATAATAGCACAAGATGAAAAAGATCATGGGTCTAGATGAGGACAAGGGAGATCACATATCATTTGTCACCATGAATGAAGCATAGTCAAATCAGCGAAAATGAATTCCCTCCCCATCAAAAAGTTTAAATATTTTTAGATAGTGAGAAACAAAGACAAAACAAAACACTTGTTACTTGCAAATTCCCCGTCTCCCTAGGCTCAATTTCATTCCTTCAAACTCAATTCCTCTGCCTCCTTTACCCTATCCCCAAAGGAATATATATATCTATGTATCAGAATGGGTCACTGTAATAGGACCATTTTTTTCTCATTTTTTTTTTAATTAAAAAAAATTTGAATATATATTCTACATACCTAAAGTTATTTGTATTGCATGTGTATTAAAGTGTATAGAATAATTTGCAATGTCTTTTTTCCAGAAACAACAGAGTGGCGGTTTGATCCACTATTTCTCTAAGGGGGCACAACAGTAATCACGGAAGACTGAACAGATTTTAAACAGCAGGTAACAGTTTTATTACCTAGGGCTCGATCACAACCTTATGGGACCCCCAGTAAAAATACACAACACAACTCCTGACAATCTCACACGAAAAAACAAAAAAACAAACTGCTCCTCAAAACCGGGTGGCTAGCTGAAAAAGAGGGGAAGGAAGGGAAGCCAACTCTCTGGTGGTACATTCCTGGCTCTTGAACTCTCTGCAACACAGAAAATGGTGAAAAGTACCCCCCCCCGGGAGACCCATGGGGAAACTATCACTTGCGATTTGGCTGGCTTGGCTCTGGTGTCGATGGAGGTGGGGGGAGTCAAGCCATGCAGTCTGGAAGCCAGAAGTAGAGGGGCTGTGCTGCTCCCAGCTGAGGAGGAAGCCGAAGAGAGCGAGGACTTCAATTTCGGGCCTTTTATGCCCTTGAAATCTCACAGCAATTTGACATCTTCTTCCTGGCCAAGTTGTCCTCTCATTGCCTAGCGGCACTGGGCTCCGCGTTTCTTCCAAATCTTCACTCCAGGCAAAATGGCAGTTCCCACCGAAACGTCATGTGCTCAGGGCCTGGAGGCTGGCAGCCGCCGCTGGCTGCTGGCCACGGGGACACTCCCGAGGCCACCAGCCCCACCTATGGGCACTCGTCGCTCACAGGGACCAGCTGCAGGTGGTGGAGGCTGCCCCTGGGGGCAGTCGCTGCCACATGCCTCCTGACAGTGCGAGACAAGAGCTGTGCGGCCGCGGACACTCCGAGCAAGGCTCTTGTCAGCCACCTGTCAGAAGAAAATCCACCGCCCCGCGCCACTCCCCACTGCCACACTGCGCGTGCCCCGCACCCAAGCACCCACCAAACCCAGCTCGCCATGGCGTGGGGCGGGTGCTGGCACCAGGGATTCAGCAACCGAGCCCCACCGCTGCCCACCACTGCCGGCACCACCGCCTCTGCCCAGAGCTGCAGGTGTGCACGCTGAAGCCCCAGTTCCATTCAGTGTGTCTCTCCACCGCTGTGAGCTGGGGCCACCACCTGAACCATTGGCAAGAGCGGAGAAAATGGCAGAAGCGGCTTTGCGCACTCGGCTCTGCACCTGGCGAGCTGAATGGCCTCTCAGCCACAGGCACGCTGCCCCTGCTCCTGTCCCTCTGCTGAAGGTGGGCGATGGGGGGACAGGAAAGAGCCCCATCACTCCATGGTCACTGCGATCTTGGTCCTTCCTTCATATTTCTAAAAAAAGCCAGTTTTAAACAGGGCAACAAGTGAATCATCCAAACACCCTCCCAAACACCCTTCCCTCCCCCCTTTGTACCCCTCNCATAATAAACAGAATGATATTTTTCCAGATCTTGCAACACAGAATTTCTACTGTGTACAGTGAGGTTTTGACCACCCAATCCATAGCTAAATGAAAAGTATTTTGTCAAATGTTACAATGAAGAAAAAATATCTAATTTCAAAGAACACAATTCTAGGAAGTAGATGTCATCTTCCAGTTCTCCAATATTTTTCAAGTAATATAATTGCTTTTATTTACGATTATAAAAATCCTCTCTAAACTCTTTATATTAGCTTGACATTTCTAACTTTAAAAATTTAAATATTCACACTGGATCAGCTTTGCAGCTGGTAGAGTTAGAATGATTTATACCAACTGGAAGACAGGAATTCCTATTTTTTGAAAAATGTACTAACTAAAAGTGGTATAGTACAATAAGTTTTATTACATGACAACATGTCTCAAGCGTCAGTACATGATTTATAAAGGAAAATCTAAAAACACTATACAAAGCAAGGACATAAAGTGAAAGAGAGAGCATGTATAGAAAATTATACATAAAATCTTGACTTACAGCTATTTGTAATTTGAAATAATAATTATTGCTTCTTTACAAAGTTTACTAGAAGCAACATGACTGTGTGTTTAGCTATCAAAAAGGCAGCCTTTTGTCATGTCTGAACACTTTACTACACAATTCCCTGTCATGCTATCTTTTGCCATGAAATCTCATCTGTATTCAGGTTCAAAATTTAGATATGAAGTGAGGTATAGAGCAGTGGGTAAAGGACATTTCATAATGGTTCTTAACATTTTTCTTCTAATACTCTTTCACAGTGTCTTTCACAGTATTTACAAAGTTATATTGAAGTTTTCCCTTGTAAAATGGCATCTGTAAATTGATGACAACTGCCTGTAAAGAAAAGTTAATTAAAAAAAAATAAAATCAGAGTTATACAATCACTGGGGTTTTTTTTGTTTTGTTTTGTTTGTTTGTTTTAACCAGCCCCTGGTATATATATATATTTATAAAAGACTTATACCTGTCTTTTCCAAGTCAGCTCTTTGGTTGCTGTAATTTATATCAATGAACTACCTCTGATTAGGTTTACTGCAGTGGCTTTGAACATAAGTTTTGTGAACTACTCACTATCAATACTATGCCCTTTATGACAGCAACTATAAGATCTTTATCAAAATACCTTACATAAGTGTTTTTGTTCATTATATGAAGAGTTTCTTACTAAATACAGACAGGTAACAATAACAACCAGTCAATATTGTTTCTTTCAGCACTCAGTATCTACAGTCAAATGTCTTTAATTGTAAATAATTAAACAAACTGGATTTAAATGATAAGCAATTCCCTTAATAGCACATTAATAACATCAACATTTGTTTCAGGAAAACTTCTCTATCGTATCTAAGCAGGCTGTTAAATTCTCATGTTCGCTTGTCATGAATTATTGTTAAGCAGATGTGTAGGGAAAAAAAAAAGTAAGTGGAAATATATACTGAGATTCAGTATTCAGGTGTGGTAAAAATTCTTATATTTATTGAGGATTACATCAAGTTTGTACACAAAAACATTATGTCCTTATACTGCTGGAGAAATAGGGTATGCCAAATAATATACCTGCTACATAAAATAACTCATAAACCATAATCTGAGTATTTCAAGGATATACTCAAAGAGAGAACACTTGGTTTTAGTATTATTTCTTTAGTACATTGAAATTATAGGAAAAACTAACTACTTCCACTTGTTTTGAACTCTCACTACCAAGCAATCTTTCTGCACTTATGAGGCAGAAGATTATCTTGCACAGGCATTTGATGGCAGAACATTCACTCAGGGAAAGAAAAACCTGTGTGTTGGGCTATGTTGTAACTAAGAGTAGAACCTATATCTAGTGTACTACACAGATATGAACAATGAATGTTCTTCAGAAACAACAGCAAAATTCACCATACAACTAGCATACGTGTAGTACCAGGGACCAGGGTGGCTGCCTTCTTCTTGGAAAAGTCTCCAGGTCATATTGTTCTCTAGACAGTACTCAGGTTTCATCTTTAAATTAACTGGCATGAGTGTAAATCAAGTCAAAGGTACTACTGTTAGAGAGTTTCCATGAGAGCAGACCAATGCTTAATTTAACTCCATGTCCTGGTCTTGTGTAAATTTTTATGAAACCTATGAATTCAACTACATAGTTATCTCAGACAGAGGAGCATCATAAATACCAGTAAATTTAATTATCCCACAATTTAAGTTGTAGACATATGAGACAGAAATAATAAAGACTATGTGGATGTAGGAGCAACAGAAAGAAAAGCAGAATAAGGGTGATAAAATGTCATGTGGTGGTGACACTGAAGTTGTCAGGTCATCAATATCACAATAGCTCTATTCATAGCTTTTAAAGAAATCCCTTATCAGGGAAACAATTAATAACCTATAATCTTGAGGTAGAGAAAAGAGAGTAAATAAAATCATAGTCATGGAGACTTATTTATCTATCAGTCACACTCCTTGATCTTGAAGCATCTGGGAAAGAAAGCAGCCTTCTAGCATTTAAATAAGTAAGACTTTTAAAATGTTCTTGTTCCAACAGTGTAGAACTGGACAACTATTTGAATGTGTCTTTTATATGCACAAATGCAAGAAAGAAATCATTTAACCCTAAGCTTCCCATTGCCATTCATGGAATTGGCTAGAAATAGCTGAAATAATTTAGAGATGATGCGCAATCTATCCCATGATCTTGCATTCCTACAATTCTAGATGAATTAATTCATCAGTATACAGTCACCCAGAAATGCTGAGTTAAAGAAGTCTTTGAATTTCTTGCCTTTGATTGATGTGGATTCATATCCAGAATCTTTTAATAGAATAGTTTGGCATGACATCAAAAATCCAAATACATGATAACAAAGATAGACTCAATATACTGAGACTGTTAATAATGATACTTTGTACTCATGCCAAATATATGGTATTTTAACATCATAGCCTGTTCTCTCTCTTGGATTATCTACAGAGATATGGTTTCTTTTTCTGTAAGTAGTTTTTAGTCTTTTCTTCTTGGTACATCTCTGAGCTAGTGTGCTATAAAATACACTGTCTGCTGAGGGTGAACCAGTCGTATTTGTGAACAACTATACCTGCTTTGTGTCTGCAGAAATAGTGGAGATCTCTAGCAGTGTCAGTACACGTCTTGCAGAGCAGAGCTGACTTTGAATTCCCAAAGATATTCTTCACATGTCACAGACAGTTCACAAACAAGCTCCAATATATTCTGTGAATGAAGAGAGATCAGGATGTTAGCCATGCCTCATCTACAGTTTCTGTTTCTTTGTAAACACAGATATTGATACTTTGTGTGCGCGCGCGTGCGTGTGTGCGTGTGTGTGTGTGTCCCCTTCTTGAATACTGAGGAGGAGGGCTAATTTAAAAAGCAACCTCAAGTCACTCAGGTGAGGAAAGGTTTCCTCTGTTTCTCCTCTTATTCACCTAAATTGTCTTTTTTGTCAAAATTCTTCATTGCTGACTTCTATTTTGTACCTAATGAAAGAGAGAAATATAAAGAGAAATCTTTCTTGAGAACATCTAGAATTAATTGCGTCAAAATAAATCATATTACATAATTTAATTTATTGTGAGAAAAGCTAACACCTCATTCTTGACATTCCAGTCCATTATGTTACTCTCATATTTAGAACAAAAATCTAAACTCAAATAGTTTCAGCTTAATATTGCCCATAGAATATCCTGAGTTGAGAGGGACCCACAAGGATTAATGGGTCCAGCTCCTATCACATATATGTGTTCTCCAAATGCTCCTTGAATGCCAATGGCTTGGGTCCATAATCACTTCCATGGGGAGCTTTTTCCAACGGTCAACTGCCCTGACAATGAAGAACTTTTTCCTTGTATCCAGTTTGAACATCCCTTACTTCAGCTTTAAGCCATTCGTTCATTTCTATGTCTGGAGACCAGAGTAAATAGATTAACACCTGTCTCCTCACTTCCCCTCATGAACAGTCTGTAGACAGCAAAAAGGTCACCCCACAGAATCCTCTACACTGAACAAAGCTGGTATCCTCAGCTGCTCCTCCTAAGTCTTGCCCTCTCATCCTTTCACCATCTTTCTTGACCTCCCTTGAACACATTCTATTTTTATAACCTGCTTATATTGTGGCATCCACAACTTCACACAGTATCCAAAGTGAGACCATACCAGTGTTGAGTAGTGGGACAATTATTTCTTTAGACCAATTATTTACACAGTACATAAGGCACCTCTGGGTATTACTTGCTGCCAGGCCTGTTGTTGACTTCTGTTGAGTTTACCATCAACCAAAACCCCCAGAAACACTTTCTACAGGGCTGCATCTTTTAAGGCCTCTCTACTCTTACAAGAATTAAAAACTTCTCATAATTTAGTATTTATTGGAAAATTTACTTTTTTATCTCAGTTCCTTAGTCCATGTCATTGGTATAGCTCAGACAATATGATCCTGTTGTTGTCTTCAGGCCTTACAATCTGTTCTGACACTAATATCTTGTAATTAGAGCACCGCACTACTGTAAAGAAACACATTTTGGCAATTATTACTATAACAGCTATATATGTGCGTTAAATAATTCCTTGCAAATATAAATAGCTTACTAATTAAGAGGTTGAAAGAAAATGAGACCACAACCTCTGTAGTATGTGCTCAAACCACTGCTTGCAACAAGGAGCCCTGCATTCTTACAGTAGTTATCTTGATAAAGAGATTCCATATGCTATGAAACAGATATCTAAAAATAGAAATGAAAGTTAGGTACATTAGATTGAACTGGAATATAGTTAAAAGTTTAATTCTTATTCTTCAAAAATACAGTTTTGTTTATTACTTTTCCAATCCTCAATAAAAATATTCTTTTTATTTGTCAATGTGCTGTAAGCAGACAATACAAGTCTGGATCAATTGTGATCACAATACATACTCAAAAGGCCAGAATAAAATACTGAAGCTTTACGAATGTCCTGAAGTCTCAGCTCTTTAAATTTCCTAGGTTTATGTTCATATTTTACAAAATGTTTCTGTTTCAGATTATGCACAAACAATTAAAATAATGAAGCTTTCCTAGACAGGTTTTAATCAAAAACATGGAGTGGTGAGCTGGAGGCTCTTCTCTGCTAGAATTAATGAGGAATGTTAATTACATACTGCAAAATACTTACTGAGAAGTTCCTACAGATTATAGAAAGACAGGCATTTAAGAAATAAATGTTCTTTCTTTGGCCAAAGTCCTTGATTCCACATGAGTGTTGCACAACAATAACAAATATTTCTATATTACCAACACTGCTTCACCAATTCAAAACATAACAACATAAATGCAACTATGAAAAACTTAAAGCTGTCCCAGCCAAAAACACTACAGCTAGCTGTACGTGCTGATACAACTACAGATCTTTCAAACAGGCCAAGTCACTCTCAATAAACACATTTACAAGATCACAGTAACTACATTTAGTAGACATAATTTTCCTCCTTGTATTCATAGCTATTTCTTCTTTGGTCTATTTCCTAGGCTGCATCAGCTCGGGAAGATTCCAGAAGACATGCTGATAATTATTATATGAATCTATCGATGGTACTTTAACAAGAAAAGTACATCCAAGACCCTTCAGCAGCAGCTGATTTAAGTTGCTGTCATTTCCTCCTGGGTGCAGCTGGGGTGGGATAACTGCTGATGCTGTTGTGAAAACAGCTGCACAAGCTATTCGGCCAACTGGAACTGACTGGCAGCAAGCTGCTGAATACAAGCTGCTGCTTATTTGCAACAACAATATCCTACTAGAGAGCACTGTTATTTGTTGCTATTGCAGCTTGAAAGTGGTGCCAGGTAGGAATTTTTAAGAATTTAATCCTAGGTTCTATTTCCAGCTGGTATTCTGTTACATTTTCAAGGTTGCTAAAAGCCAAAAGACTACTAAGGAGTTTGGGATATGATCCTAGAATGATGAATGCAAAATGAAGATTTTCTTCTGTGTGTCTAGTGGTAAGAGCCAACTGGCTGTATGGATATAGCCACTGAGAAATATGCAATACTTGATGTATTCAGCCTTTTGGAATAGGATGTTCTGTGCAGATCAATATAAACCTTTTGTCATATTTTATACCCACTAACCACAGGGGGCTTAGACAGATAATTATGTTTTAGAGACACTTCCTAGTCTGAAAATGTGCTCTCATATTTCATTAGTTTGGCTAGTGTGATGGAATAAAGCCTAAAATATTGACAGAATGTAGTTATGTAACCAACACAAATAAAGAATAATGTCTCATAAATGAGTGAGATCATAGAGACAAGTCCTAAGTATTTATTTTATATTAAAAAGACAGTTATTTTATAAGACAAATATCTGCTTTTTATCTGTTCCAACTATCTTTTGAATTCAGGAAAAATGACTGCTCGTTCAGTCATGTTCAGTTTTGTCTAACTTCTCCCCCTCCCACCCCCAGTATAAGGTTGTCAAGGGACTAGATTTCTTACGTTTTGAAAAATTTATGTGTTAGGGTTGCATACATTTCAGCAAAGGAAGATGGTATGCAACAGTTCTTTCCAGAACAAAAGTGAGTTCATTGTGCACGAGGGCGCTTTTTTTTTTTTTTGATGTGACACCTTAATGACAAAAAATGGAGCAACTTAAAATGTTTATTTATGTCATGTCCTATTTCACCCCTATGAAGCAAAAATATATTGAAGAGCAAAGTATGGTTTAAAGTCAAGGTTTAGAATGACTTGGAAAATACTGTGAAACTATTCAGAGCATGAGGAATAGATCCAGAATGTTGCCTTTGGGGCTCATTTTCGAAGGACAAGAAAAGGATCTCCTGCGATATACTTGTAAAGCTACAGCAGAACACAGACAAAAAACTTACTAGGATATTTGATTTATTCATTTTTGTAACTCCATCCATTACAATAACAAACTTAAAAACTCCCAAGGGATCTTTGTGAGACTGATAGAGAGAGGCTAAGGTGAAAGAAAGTGCAACTTCTATACTCTAAGTCTCACTCTTATGAATGACTGTTTTTATAAATTTTTCCTCTAGGGAAATGGGTGTGATCCTGAATAGGAAAAGAGTTTTTTTAAAAGCTCCCACTGAGAAAAATTCAGCTACTGAAGGAATAGAAGATGTGAGGAAGCTAGAAACAGGGTAGAATAATGTGATAACAGCTTGGATTCACTTTCACGGAACCATGTGCAAACAAATCAGATGATATTCACTACATTCCAGAAACAAACATAATTCTTATTTTTCTCAATTTTCAATTGCTTTCCATTGCAGAAGTTTTAGTGTTTTGTTGGGGGTTTTTTAAATGAAATATTAAGTCATGTTCTCTATGTCTTTGGGAGGGGTGAAAGAACTCTTGCTGTGTAATAGATTATATCAAACACAGTCTACACTTTAGGCAGTTGTACAGAAGAAACATTACAGCAAAGCTAATAAAATATCTACAAAAGTAGCAAATAGATTTTGAATATTATATTACTATATAACTGCTCTGAAGCTATTTTCAAAAAATATTTTGCTCTGATACATATTTCCTCTCTATTACTATATACTTAAGACAAGAACGCTAACATGAAAGTAGAGTGTGTGTTTTTGTAAGCTAGAGTATGAAGAGAAAGAAGACTGAGTGAAGTATTCTTTACTGGGTGTAGATTACTTTTTTTGGTTGGTTTGTTTGTTTTGATTATTACTATTTTTTTCACTAGATATTTCCTTATATATGAGGTGAAGCTTTTTAAAAACAGATACTTAGATTTAAGAGCCATCTTAGTAACTAGTTCGCCGTCTTAGCTTTATCTGTATCTGTGGAGTTTAACTGGGGTAGTTTCACTTTACACATTGATTACTTGTAAATCATTTTGTTCGAAGAATGTCTGCATGTAGCTAGTACAAACATTTCAATTTCCCTTTTTCCTAATTACTTGCTTTTTATGTCTAGGTAAGTCTATTAAAGTCAATAACTCTATTAAAAAAAGACATAGGGGCTCACTGGGCTGTCAATTATGCTGAAGCACTTAAAAGTTAACAATTTTCAAAAAATACCTGACAGTCTCTCACTTGGGTGATTTTTGTTGCCAGGAGCAAAAGTTTTTGATAGTTCTCAGCGTTTGTTCAAAAGGATAAAATTTGTTAAATTGCCTTCTGGAAACTGAAGGCAGATGTTATAACTATCCTTTTTTCATGTGGTGGAAAAAGACTACAAATACCTTAAAAAGAGAAGTCACAGAAATGAAACTGAAAATTCAGAAAAACTTGTCTGATATCATACTATCTAGGTCAGTTGCCACAGAATGATGAATCTCTAAAACATTGCTTCATTTTGCTTTTAAAACAAAGATTCTCTAAAAACTAGACTACAAGTGCTACAGAAGGAATTTAGACTCCTTTTTATAGAGCCATATCTTTGAATTTCCAAGAAATAACAGAACTCTTGTGTGACACACACACTATATTCTGTTATAAAAATGTTCCTATAAGAAATGACTATCATTTTCTGAGAAAAACTTTTAATTTATAAAGGCTCCTCTGAGCCACAACACCCACAAAAGGCACCTATAAGTTGCTTTGCAAATGTCCCTGAAACTAGAGCACTGGTCACTGAGATTTTATGATCTTGTTCAGGTTTGGTGGACAAATTATTTGTTAATAAAATATGCATACAGATGTATTAAGGAAATAAGAATTTATTATATGAGGTAGAAAAAATTAGCTGAAAAATATTAAAATACAAAAAAATCACAGAAGATAACTCATCAACCACTTTCCAAAAACCCAAAACAACCCACCACACACATACACCTATCCCACCCCCCACCAGGCAATAAGCAAACCAAAAAGAGTAACTTATTCCCCATTTCAATGTCCGAAGGTACAGCTGACTTGAGGTAGATGTCAGGGGGGTGATAGCGCAGTGCGAGGCAACGATGCAATGATGTCTGGCAGGCGGATGCTTGCTGTCTGTCATTGGCTGGTCTTTGGAACACACCACCGGAGAGAAGGAACAACCTGCAGAACACGTGGTGATTTCCAAGATGGCGGGCACTGGAAAACACGGGCACCAAAACCAGTCCCTTCTCCAATAAACTCCAGGCATGAAGAGAGAGACAGACTGGGGAATTCTCTGATTATATAGTCCTTTGAATCTCTCAGAATCTCTGCCCTGCACGCCTCCCCCAGTCCACCCCAAAGAGGGGTGGTCTCACAACTTGCCCAATCCCCATTGGTCTCTTCAGTGTCATCCCGCCTCGGCTCTGGGCCAGCTCTGCCTCTGGACTCTGCCTTCAGATCCCTGCCACGGATCAAAACAACATGGCACCATCATGTGTTGCCACCCCTCTAGGTACCGACTGATGAACCAGAGCAGGCTCGCTCGCCACTGCTGGTGCACACCTGTGTGCCCTGTTTGGCACCATGGCAGCCACCGTGGCTGCCGCTGGGCTAGAGGCGCCACACAGCCAAGGGGTCGGGTGTTCCAGCAGTCAGGCCACTGCTGCTGTCCCACTGGATTAGGGCTGCAACGAAACATCGGAGCCTCTGTGGTCAACGCTGGGGCGATGCAGCTGGAACAGCTTGGCCCCCGCCAGTGCCACAGCCACTGAGGCCCTTCGCCAGTCCCAGTTCCAGCACCCCCAGGCACCCCTGGCTCTCCCAGTGCCCAGAGAAGCTGGCAGCCCAGGGTTTCGGCAGGAGCATGCCGTGCTGGATTAGGAACTGGCTGAATGGCCAAGCCCAGAGAGTGGTTGTGAATGGTGTCACATCCAGTTGGCAACCAGTCACTAGTGGAGTACCCCAGGGATCGGTGCTGGGCCCTGTTCTGTTTAATCTCTTTACTGATGACCTTGATGATGTAAGTTTGCAGATGATACCTAGATCAGAGCTGGTGTTGATCTGTTGCAGGGTAGGAGGGCCTTGCAGAGGGATCTGGACAGACTGGAGAGATGGGACAATGCCAATGTGATGAGATTCAACAAGTCCAAATGCCGGGTCTTAGACTTTGGTCGCAATAACCCCATGCAGAGCTGTAAACCGGGCTTGGAGTGGCTGGAGAGTGGGCAGACAGAGAGAGACTTGGGAGTGCTGGTGGATGGGAGACTTGACATGAGCCAGCAGTGTGTCCAGGTGGCCAAGAAGGCCAATGGCATCCTGGCTTGCATCAGGAATGGTGTGGCCAGCAGGACTAGGGAAGTTATCCTTCCCCTGTACTCGGCCCTGGTGAGGCCTCACCTTGAGTACTGTGTCGAGTTCTGGGCCCCTGGGTATAAGAAAGATATTGAGCTATTGGAACATGTTCAGAGAAGGGCAACAAGGATGGTGAAGGGGCTGGAGCACCAGGCCTATGAAGAGGGAACTGGGGTTGTTCAGCCTGGAGAGGAGGAGACTGAGGGATGACCTTATTGCTGACTATAACTACCTGGAAGGAGGTTGCAATCAGGTGGGGGTCGGTCTCTTCTCTCAGGTAACTGGCAACAGAACAAGAGGGCACAGTCTCAAGCTCCTTCAGGGGAGGTTTAGACTTGATATTAGGAAGAAATTCTTCACTGAAAGGGTGATCTGCCATTGGAATTGGCTGCCCAGGGAGGTGGTGGAGTCACCAACCCTGGATATGTTCACCTAGATAAGGTGCTTGGTGCCATAATTTAGATGAGGGGCTGTTAGATTATGGGTTGGACTTGATGACCCTTAAGGTCTTTTCCAACGTTTCTGATACTGTGAAGGAATAAAGTGGCCATTTTGTCTAGCAACATACTGTGTTGTGTCCATCTCTACAAAGACACTGAGTTGTACATTCATCTAAACTTTTATGTTTCTTATGCCTGTACAGACTTTTTACAGCTTGTTCTCACACTTTAGCAATTATATTGGAGATCTGAGCTAAGATTACACAGCTGTACCATAACAGTGCAAGATTTTAGATCCTTGCAAGAGAAATAGCCAAATTTCTAAGGGCTGAAAATGTTGCAGTGTAGATTATGGAGAAAAAGTGCAACATTATATAACAAAGCTTTGAATAAGGAAGGTGACCTAAGAACTTTGCTTATGATTTTACGTGTCAGTTGACTGATACATATTGCACAGAGAATCTCGGGGAAGAAAAATACAAAATATAGGTATTTATTTTAGATTATTTTAATGCTAGAAGCCATTGTATTTAAAAAAAAAAATCAGCATCACTGAGGTAGTAAAACAAAGTAACTTTAATATCATATGTTTTTTAAAAAAGGAAATATGATTGAATTGATGGTTTTATATATACTATATATGCCACTTAGAAAGAAAAACTGTCCAAAACTTCCAAAAGTTTTTGAACTTTGACTAATTTATAAAAAATACTCCTGAAAAGCTGAAAAGGGGAGGGAAGCGGAAGGGAAGAATTTTTGCTATGGTATTATTCTTTGCTTGGGAAGAGCAGCTGTGCTCATTTTTTTTCAAAACTATTAGAAAAGGATTGTGTTAAAGTTTGAGTCTGTGTATAAAGGTACATAACGGTAATATTCTTTTTTTCTTATCTAGTTTATGTGAAATGGCTTAGCTATATTAATATTTCAAGATTACTAAATAACTGCTTATCAAAGTTATTGTAAATTAATTAACTTTAGCAGTGTATCAGTCTGAAGTAGCTTGGGAGTCTTGGTGTTGGCACTAGAAATGTTAGTGGTGTATAGTCTAATTGCTCAAATATCTATGTCGATTTCTATTGCTGAATGTCATATAATCTACATGACTTTGAGAATAAAAAAGTTATTTCAGAGCTCAGTTATCTGTTTTCAAAATTTTAGCTGGGAAAAATGAGAAAAGGTGAAAACGCACTTGATATACCTACAACACTGTTTCTAAGGTTAAGTCTAGATAACAAGAAGGTGAAATTTTAGCATGGATTTGTATTAAGTTCATAAGGGAAAGATTTACCCTCCTGTATGACAAACAAAGCAAGTATCTGTGCATCCTGAATAGTTTACATTCCAGCTTCTAAGCAAGCCTCCACTTACACGTATTTATGGAGTAGGGTTTTTACCATTTCTCAGGAATAACTTAATGCCTGTAACTGCAGTATTGAAACAGAAAGAATATCAGTAACTGTACCAGAATCCACAGGAATTTAATGGTTGAAAAGACAGTAGAGTGTTCAATAAATGTAATTCATTTATTGTGTGTCAAGTCAGATTGAATAAAAGTAGCTGAATAAAATTTACCCGTATTCA
This sequence comes from Serilophus lunatus, assembly GCA_013399895.1. Lineage (NCBI taxonomy): Eukaryota > Metazoa > Chordata > Aves > Passeriformes > Eurylaimidae > Serilophus > Serilophus lunatus. The sequence goes on from VXBA01002266.1 coordinate 87,158, forward strand.
TACTTATCTTTCATTTCTTTGTAATTAGAATTTGAAGGCTTTTCATTCTGTTTTGCTTTCACCCTCCTCCATCTGTTCCTATGATTTCAGATCATCTCATTCCTTCAACCCTCTGTCAGTGCTTTTGAATTCATCTTGAGGTATTTTCTTCTTATATCGGTTACTACTGAACAGCAGGAGGTCTTCTATCAGCTTGCCTTCTTTACTGAATTATTACCACAGGAGGTAAACACTTCAGAAAGAATTTACAACAGAATTTCAGTATGTTCCTTATGAAATTTTCAGTAAAGATCAGTATATTCTACAAACTGCTATCCATAATGTCATCTCTAAAGCCTCTTACAGATTGTTTAAAGTAGAAATTGAGAATTTACATTCACATTAAGAATTTACATTCACAATGGCAGTCTTTACACCTAGCTAAAGATTAAGTAACTGGGAAAACAATTGCTTTAACATGTAAGTTTTTTGGTGATAGTATCAGTGAATTAGCACAGTCTAGTGTTATCTAGCATTGGAACTGGTGACCTCAAACAAAATGTGGAGTAAAATAGCAAGTGAAGGGAGCCTGGAAGTATTTTTTAGTATCAATACCCTTGTTACAAAAAATATAATAGTGATGAAAAATGAAAAATTTTGGGACCCAGAAAGTACCTTGGGCACATCTGCCCCTCAGACACTCCCAAAATTAAAAAGTCCAGTCCCTACCTTGAGCTGCACAGCTCCCAAAACCTCATTTAATTTCATGAATTTCATGAAAGGAAATTAAATGTCTGCTTTTCAATTCTGACCAGGGCCAGGAATTTTGGGACCCAAAACACCTCTGGCCTCCTACTGCCAGATGGGAGTTTGGATCCCTCAGAAAAAGAGTCACTGACCACAAAAGCTTTCTCCCCCTTTTTTCAAGTGAAACTTTAGTGAGAACGCACCTGCCCACAGCCCTGTCTGGGCTGCATCTCACTAAGGGCTATACCCTCCATCTTTGTCACAGCAGCCATCTCCTCTTGTCCATGAGACTGGACTAAGAGTTAAAGAAAAGGGTTTCTCTCTTTTGTTTTTAATGTTTATACATATATATATATATTTATATATATAAAATAATAGAACTGTTTCTTTTTCTATATTTTTTGTCCTGTCATGCTTTAAGTTGGATAATTTTCTTCAAACCAAGACACTCTTCAGATTTGTTAGACCAATTTTTAAGTTAATTGTTTTGCATGTGACTATGTGAACATACAATTGGGGGAGGATGGTGATGGTGAGGGGGACGGACAGAACACTGTATAATAAACAAAATGTAGCAAAATAGATTTTTTTTTTTTTTAATAGGATCATTTAGTTGGAAAGGTCCTGTTAGATCATAATGGTACACTGCTTTGTGTCACTGATATTATATTAAGTAGTGTAATACTTATATGTCTTTCTTCATATAATGATGTTTCTTAAATTCATGAATGAATGTACTCTTGTCTGTTCCAAAATGGCAACTAGAAATGTTTTAACTTCCTTTAATCAAATTGTTTATAATATTTTATAGCTAATAATCAAAGGCCAGGAAATGATGTAGCAGAAAGCTCACACAAGGCCATTTATTTAAATGTAATGTAAACTGTGTTGATGTGATGTGGTGTGCTTATCAAAACATCAATCATTTTGGAGAACCTGAACTACAATATACGTAGTTTTTTGCACTTCTGAGAGTAGATGCCATAGGAAAATTGATATATTATAAAAAAAAGAGAGACCATTTCCTGGTTTTGCTTAAAAAGTTCTAAAAAGTATATTGAATGAAGGTGAGAGAAAGAAATTTTTATATGTACATATCAGAATAGTTTTCTTGGAAGTCAAAAAGGAACCTTCTTTTAAATATGGAATATAACATTTATTTCTAACTATAACTTCAATAAAATTGAAAGGAAAAGTGGAGCTAAATTGTGTCTGGGATTTTCATGTCTCACAAAAGCTTCCTCAAATCTGAAATTCCACGCAAAAATCTGCCATTTAAATATTTTTAGAAAAAAAACTCTACATTTGTCCAGGCTTATTAGACAGAATGAACAGAAAATATAAAATACATATACTTGAATGTGGTGTTAGTTGATGGTGGTGAAGAAGAAGGATAAGTTTTTGATGCAACAAAACAACATTTTTTACAGTTGGATATTGCTGGAGTAACTTTGGGAGATGAATAATGACATCTGCTCTTGGCAAAGGAGGTTCTGGTCTCTTCTGCCCTTCAATTCCACTTTGAATGCAAATTACAAAGTCTTTACTAAAATTTCTTCGAAAAATGGTAAATTAAATTCTGACAATCAAAAATCTTATAAAAATAATTGTCAAAGATTTGTTACTGTCTTTATTTCTCAGTGTTTTGGCATTGACATTTTTCCAATCAAAGTAGATGAGCCCAAATAGTTGGTAAAATCCAGAAGAATCAAGACAAGAAGCAAAGCTATAAGGTTGTGATTTCATTTCTTTTTAGGGGGAGGGGTGTTGCTAAATGACTAAAAAGAAATATAAAGAAATCGGAATACCAGACCTTTGGTTTGTTTTCTTAGAGATGGGGCACAAAATTGGGTTGTAATATATGAAGAATTAGATTATTTGATGGCTAAAGACTGGCCCGAACGTAAAAGTTTCAAGATTCTAAACCAAGAACTGAATTTTAGAATAAGATAAATTGGAAACCCACTTACAGGTTCATAAGATATCATGAATTATGGACTAGAAATGAACGAATATCTAACACTATACATTGCTTGTAGTTTGACAATTAATTTTAGCATGATTCAGACAGGGGAACCCAAAGGAAAACAAAGGGCTATTTCAGTTCCATGGCAAGTCAGATACAGGATTAAAAAATTAGAAAAAAAAATCATGACAAGGTAAAAAAGGTGAAAACAAGACCAACCATATGGAAATAAATCCTGCACCATTTTATTATGTTGATTAATGCTGGAATAATTTATATTTACTGTTATAATCAAGTAAAAGTGAAATTTCAGTAAGTCAAAAGATAGAGGTTTGTCAGATCTTAAAAGATTCAGGTAATTTTTTTTATTTTTTTATTAATATTTTATTTTTCTACTGGACTGCCTGACAAATCTTAGTTTAACATTGATTCATGAATGACAAAAGCAATTTGGGGCTGATTTTCACGTAATATTTCAGTGGATATGCCAATTCAATTCCCCCATGTACTGAGACTTACTACCTGTTCAGAGATTGTGAAGAGGGAGAAAGAGTCAGGGTTTCCATAGTAACCTTTAGTAGTTCAAAGTAAAATTGCATAAAATGAAATCATTATCACTCAGCAACTAAGGAAGACAGCTCAGCTGATGAAGATGCCAAGTTGTAAATGACTACCGGTGAGTAGCAATTTTTTTTTCCTATCTTTAGTGTTACTATGCCTTTTACGAAAAGAAAAAAAAGGAACAAAACAAAGTCAAAAAACACCAACCCAAAAGTTAAGCTCTATGCTTCTGTTGTGTTTAGCAATCCTGAAAACTGATTTTTAATTCAGAAACAATGTAAGTATGTCTTATGACTTAGAATGCATGTTGGTATCCATGGTAACCCAGACATTCCTAAAGATCACACTGTTCATTTGTCGGGGATATGAGCAGATTGTTTGTCTCCCGGTAGACTGCAAAATGTCCTGTTACTGTATGGCTTGAAAACAAACTCAAAATGGCTAATAGAGCTTTCATTTCTCTTGTACTGTAATAAACACGAGTAGATCCTTATTTACACCAGATAATAGTAGTACCATATAAATTGAAAAGTCTTTTAAGCAATTAATTTCTGAAACTCTCCTAAAAGAATTAGCAGACATATTGAACAAAAATATTGTCTCAGAATCAATAGGAGCAAATCCTTTAAAAGAAACAGTCTTTTTGAGATTTATTTTTCCTTCCGTCTCACCAACTGACTGAAAGTAGACAATCACTTTAGTGTCGTTGAACCTTAAGGGGGTTTAGTCAGTTACTTACTATGAGTGATAAATGTTTCAGAACAATTATTAATTAAGGACATTCCTTTATACAGCTAATTCAATATAAGGAAATGTAAAAGAAATATATTTCAAGTGTGTGGAGAAGGAGCAGTTTACTGGTTTGATCTTTTTTGTGGTTTCTTTGGTTCATGTGTTTTTGGGGTTGTTTGGTGGTTTTTTGGTGTTTTGTTGTTTGTTTTTTTCTTTCTGAAAATATATTTATTGAGAATGAAAGGAAGAATTTTGTGTATTTTCCTGTATCTCTATACCTTACATTTCAGACTCCTATTATTAAATTATGCAATTTACTGTGCTGTCAAAGAGATAGAGATTTTCAGTCACTGGAAAGCTAAGAAAACACCTAGTGTCCATTTGCCCATCCCCTTTGAACTACTCAGTGAATAAACTGCAACGCAAGACAACAATACCAAGAACAAAAAACAAAAAAAACCAGGCTATAACACTTTTATTAATAATTTGTTACTGTTAGGCTGATTCTGCTGTAGCATCCACTGGGATAGAAATGGGTGTCCAAACTGTTTCTGATAAAAATATGGAGAGTTCCCTGTCCACAGTCTGGATGAAGAAAGGAATGCAAGGATTTTGGAAGTATGTACAATTTTATAACCTCCAGCATTCTATGGTCAGGATACTGAAGCAGAAGAGAGATTTTCAATGTAATTTGCTTCTAGTATGACATCTGAAGCAAATTCCAATCATCATAACTGAAAAAAGAATTTCTGTGTGTAAATCTCTGCTTAGATAGAAGTAGGTTTTCACTGATTTATGGGTAGTGTTACTACAATGTATGTTAGGAGGTGTCTTCAGACAGATGTGGTCTTGACCTTAGCTAAAAAAATTTTCTCCAGAGTGGAAGCCAAGGGATTATATAAATCTGATGCCACGTTCAAGCTAACAGGATGGTGCACCATAACATGGCACTGAACTGCAGAAGCACTATGCTCCCCATGCATCACCTTGAGCATCAGTGCCTCATTCATACATTACTTGACTTGGATGGAAATTGAAGTTGAAAACTTAAAAATAACATCTATGAGATTTTGAAAAAAATTCCTATAAAATGATTTTGTTAACAGTGCATAAGTTGAGAATCAAAAGATGAAAGAAAAATTACTTTGAATGATATACACATTTTTGGACTGTTGTCTTCCTATACACTTTAGTTTTATAAATAGATTATAAGCAATACAGAAAACTTGCCTATTCACTCACACATCAATTATTTTATTTTTGGTGTAAATTCAAGAGAAGAGTGGGAAAAAAACAAAGGATCACAAATTCTGAAAAAAATTAAGCTTTTTGTCCTCTTAATCCTGGATCCTTGGTGGTTTCAAAACATCTGTATTATGCATTCATTCTCATTGATTTGCCCACTATAATCACTTGTCTAAGGAATAATAAACCCTTCACCCCTCAATCTGTGCTACTTAAAACAAATTTTTGCTTCATAAAATTCTTAAAGATCTCTCAAAAACTTATTCAGCTAAATTCACTATACATAATAATGAATTTCAGAAAAAAAGACCAATAGACTCAAAAAATTTTGAAAGAAAAGTAATTTATTGAAATTAAAAACTACATTTGATAAGAGATTCAGGTGCACATTAGTAACAATTTCTAATAATTTCTCTAAAGAAAATATATAAGAGCAGCTGAAATAACTGGAGCCAACTAAGCATTTAACTTATTCAATATTTTGTATAAGAACCTTTACAGAATTAATACGAAGGAATATTAAATACATTCAGCCCAGGCAAATTCACCAGCAGAAATGCATTTATAAAAATATGTAAATTGATAAATGAAGTTGTATATTGATGCAGAAGATTATTCACGATCATAAACAGCCTATTTTACAAATAATTTTCATGAAAATTTTATAGCAAAGGAAAAGCTGAAGAAAAATTTTAAGTCATCAATACAGTACATTAACACATTTCCCTGCTACTAAGTCTTCAATGCCTCCTCTTACATGGATTTAGTTACTGAGTTGCTCTCTTCAGATACAGCCCTAGAAATTCTGACATGGCAGTATCTAGTCCTTGCTCCTTATCGTTCAGGTGTTTCTATGCATGTATTATTTTATAGCTTCCCCATCCACTCTCAAAATTAAGTCAACTTCGTTCTTTTCCTGTGGTTACTGCTCATTTTTTTCTCAAAAAAATATTTCTATTCTTGTTGCCTTTTTGAGAAGAACACATTTCATTCTTTCCTTTAACTCCTCAACACTCAGATTAAAAATAATTCACATTTCTTTCAAAAACACAGCTAACGCAACTAGCTAACCTTGTTCCTTAATGCATGTGTTTTATTTACAGGTAATTTGTCTCAGTAGCATTTACTTACAGGGAGTTGCTAGTGCATTTAGTAACAACAGAACTGAAAACAAATCATTATCTGTAACCTGGAATCATTTTTGCAAATGATGTCTTATTCACACTGAAAAGAAGATCACTCTCACCCATCTTTACATGTACATATCAAAGCTAATGAAGTTTGGCTTTCTTTAAATGAAAAGAGAGAATGAGTCTCACAAAGGCATAATTCAATTAATTATTTGAAATTTCTTTTATATTGCCACATGTGTTTAGAACAAGTGTAAAATCTTAATTCAGATATAAACAGCTATGACTTAATTTCTTTGCCCCACACTTAGGCACTGATGTTCTTTGAGATGCCCTGGGCTAGCCTGCGTGAACGTAATACAGTTGGCTTGAAAGGCATGGGTCTGTCCCCTGTAGTGTCTGCTAGTCCTCTGAGAATGTTCCTTATGTCTTAGAATGTCTAAGAATGTCTCAGATGATTTGAACCTTAGGATATATAAATTTTAACATCGGTGGGTGAGGTAGGGCACAAATTTATTTATCTAAACATCATCACAGAATCTTACAGGTATTAAGGCTCATGATCACCTGCCTGACTTTCCTCTGTTTCTCCAGGAAGGCACAGGTCCTCCATAGGTCTTTTGCTATAGCTTCCAGCAGCTATCTTTAAGTTTCCTTAAGCACAACTAGATGCCTCTGTATAGCAAGATGAAGAGATCTTTAGGTGTGGAAGCTACCATTATATCTAACAGAGAACTAGATTTTAATTCTCTTGCCTAAATGTAGCTCACTAACAGTGTTTGAAATTCCTCAGGTTATCCTAGCTTATTTCTGGTTATCACCTTGGCACAGCACATGTCCCGTGTAGTGCCCAACATGTGGATCTCCAACATTTCAGTAAAACACAGTTATATAATTGCCTAAAATTTCATTCCTGTTCAATATGTTCATCATTGTCAAGAGAGTTGCTCAAATCAAAAGGGGCTTCCAGTCAGCCAGAGGAGGGTACCCATTTCGGTGTGTTCCCTAGAGTAACCAGGAATACTAATGAATGGAGACCTGCATTGTTTTGGCCCAGCTACTATAGCTTCAGGTATGTACATTTTGGCAATTGAGAAGGCAAGTTATGTGCTCTGTATAAAGGTGCCCACAGGCTTCCTTGATGCTGTTGCTTAATTATCCACTGAGTGTACTAGGTGCATAAACACCACTTTCACAGGAGTACAACTTCACTTAGCAGTTTTAATCTGGACCTGATTTCTTATTTGATCAGATAATATGCTGATTAGAACATAATCATGAAGTGCTTTTTTTTTTAAGCAAGAATTGCAGAAATTAGTCTGCCATACTGTGATGAATAAACCAAGTCACAGAATGAATATCAGAACTGCAGCCTTTACACTAACCTTAGTTGGGAAAATATCCAGGCTGAATTTAAGTATAACAAAACTTAGAACACAAGCTGGAGGAATAGGATAAAGACTATTTTTCTCTTAAACACTCATTTTTCTCTGTTTAAAATTCTTTTTATACTTTTATAGCAATTAAAAAATTACTTAGCCATGGAAGATATTTTCAGGTTATTAGTGTTTGAATGGTATTACAGTGATAACTGTACTGATTTTAATTTATTCAATAGTGTGATTTTGACATTGCAGAGTAGAAGCTTTACTAGAATTTCAGGCAAATCATGCATTTTGCATGCAAAATTTCCTTTGTTCTCTGTAACGCTTCCACACAACACGTTTTCTTTTCTTTTTTGATATTTAAGTAAAGAGAAAAATTTAAATCACATCAACAGCATCTAAGAGAGCATGTTGCTCTTGAAATCGGCTGAATTAGGAAAATATTTTCTTGCTCCGCTTTTATTATATTAATGATTCAGCAGCTATCGCCATTATTACTTATAGGTTCCAGTTGTAACAGAGCAGCATGTTTTTTATTATACTGTGTGTCCAGAGGCCCTTTTTTGTTTCATAACTCTATAAAAGAATTGTGAGTGACTGTAGATGTGGGGGAAAAAAAAAAAAAATACTTGTTTTTTTTTGAATGCTTTAAGGATTGAATCCACAGCAAGTTTTTCAGATTCTCCAGGTTCATAAAAAATACAAGAAGGAAAAAATACAAGAAGGAAAATATATTGTTGCACTGTATTTACAGCTGGTGCTGTTTTTCAATAGTTTATATATATATATATATACATAGTATTCAGCTGTTGACATTAAAAGTACAGCTTGATGAATCTGTGTTTTGATTTCACCTCCCACCTACATGTCAAGAGTTCATGTCAGACAAGTATTCAAGCTGCATGAAACTTCTTTGCTTCTTCCATTGAAGTATGAGTTGTGTGTCAAGAAACTAGATATAAGTAGAGGTAAGTGGATATACAAATAAAGCAAGAAACATTGAAAGATTATTTTCCTATTCAATAAGATGTTCTTTATGTAATGAAGTATAAAAAAAGTGGAAGACTGGGGTCATTTCACAGTTATGTACTTGAAATGCAATAAAAATACAACAAAGTGGCTTATTTTTTAACCCTTCTCTTACGTGCCACAAATGTTAGTCTGTTGGTTGCACAGTGTCTGAAATTTGAAGACAGAAGAATTCAGATAAATGGGAGGAAAGGGAAAGTCATAAACATTTGGTTCAACTTAAAGAGTTAGTCTTGCCATCATCTGCAGCATAGGCTGGTAGATCCTTGCGGACACAGCCCTGGCATGGCCAGCAGGACCATGGGCACTAGGACAGTAAGTAAGGTGCAGTCCTTCATTAACAGCAGGAGAAGTCAAGGAAATGACTGTACAGTACAGTAGAAACACTCACCATCTAAACATAATTAAAGCTATTTTCCACTCCCCTTTCAAATCAGTTTAGGATGGCAAACTAAGATGTGAATTTGGTTTCCACACCCTTCCTCAAGAAAAGTAAGTTAATTTGAATAAGGCACCAGTTATGAGAAATGAGTAGTTAAGAACAACTCTTTGTTTTCCTGATTAGTAAAGTGAACACCTGTAGTATTAGTCTCTTATTACTGACATCAAAATTTTATTGAAATTAAAATTAATTAGTAGCTCTTCTCTATTGAAGACTTTTCTTTTAAGTGTTTATGCCTTTGCATCATTTTTCTACAAAATCTTGTCATTACCATAGAATCATATATCATTATATAGCATCAACAATTAGTACTTGTACTAGTTTGAAATCAAACCAGTGGGAGATCGCAAGTCAGAATTATAATTTAATGGAAAAAAAGGAAAATTAAAAGAAATAAATAAATGCAGCAGTACAAGAACACTGACGACGTCAGATACACCCTGACACTCTATGGTGGTAGCAATCCAAGCAAAGCAGTTCCATTGAAGCGGTGATCCTGTAGAAAGAAAAGGGTGAGAAAGTCCAATGGTAGCTCTTGTCCTCTGGGAGTCCAGTAGGTAAGCGCTGGTGTGGTGTTCAGAGTCTCATCTTATATCCAGGATGGAATAGTTGGCTCCTCCCTTTGGGCGAAGCATCTCACAATGGGATGGTGAGTCATGTGACAAGGCCTGATGGGCCCATTAACAGCAGATAGTCCAGGAGGGAGTTATCTCTGAGTCATGGGGCGAGGCATTGATGGCCCATTAACAGAAGATAGTACAGAGGGAGGAGGCAAGGAACACTGTTTCAACAGCTCACGGAGATGGTAATAGAATATATTTCAACCCAGGACAGTACTCAATCATTGGTGAAAATTTCTGTAGTCATTAAATTAAACATTATTAGTTTGTACAGAAAAAATTAGAATAAGAATATTAAAATAAATCCTATGGATTGCAAAAATCAATAAGCAAATCAACAATGAACAGCAATGGGACCCTTATGTTAGATTTCAGGAGGGCAGACTAAAAGGAAGTTGTAGTCAGGTGGCGGTTGGTCTCTTTCACCGGGCAGCAACTGACAGAACAAGAGGACACAGTCTCAAGCTGCGCCAAGGGAGGTATAGGTTAGATATTAGGGAGAAGTTTTTCACAGAAAGAATAATAAAGTTGTGGAATGGACTGCCCAGGGAAGTGGTGGAGTCACCATCCCTGGATGTGTTTAAAAAAAGGCTGGACGTGGCACTTGGTGACATGGTCTATTCTAGTTGAGGTTTTAGGGCAAGGGTTGGACTAGATGATCTTGGAGGTCTCTTCCAACCTAGTGATTCTGTGATTCTGTAATAACAATTCAAAAGATTTGTTAATCCTTTGTATCAAATTTGATAGACAAATTCCAAACCCAGAATTGCTGTCTTTCTTATAAGAGAGAAAGCTGCCTCTTCCTTTTTATTTTCCCCCTGTCAGAAAAGCAAATTTTCTTATTTTTTCCTTTACTTTTTTCCCCCCTTCTCTTTTGAGTAAATCTCTGAGTAAAAATCTGAGTAAAGCCACTGTAAGAATGAACTTCTCTACTAAAAGCTTAAAGCAAGACAGAGTCCTTAAGATTTTATCCTTTCAGTGTGTGATTGCAACAAAAGTAATACTTGCAGACCAGAGCCTTATCATTAGGATATATGAAGCTATGTCATAACATATGTTCCATGTTTTCAAAACAACAGAGGCACATTATCTGAGCTGAACATTAGAATTTAAGTCTTTCAACATTTCTATGAAAAGCAATTTGCAAGAGTTGATTATTCTAAAAACTGATAGCTCAGATAGATCACAAGGATCTTCTTAAATTGAAGAAATAGAAATAAAAAGCATCACTAACTTTTTTTTCACCTTTTGTTTGATGTATATGCCCCATTAAATTTTGTGTGAAAAGAAGCAGCACATTAACTGAATAAACTGTTACTCTACTTTAGATAATATTAGCTTTTAAACTATCTCCATTAAAAAAAAGGACCAAAATAGGGGGGTTTTTTTGAAAGTAACAGTTCATTTCCTTGATGATTTGTGCACACTCTGTTTTATGTTTTATGTTGTCATTACTTCTTTGTTCACTAGTTGATTTTGCTTTTTCATTTCACTAGAAGATTTGCACATGTATTTGTTTATCCTTATTCATTACAGAGTACACTTATGAATTCAGATGTACGTGCTTAATCTGAGTTTATGTGTTTGATTTGGTTTAAATTGAAAGCTATGTTACCAGTTTTAGAAAGTTTCACTGACCTTTGATACAGTTTGTTTGCTATTGTTTCATAAATAGCAAACAAAATTTGACATCTATTTGAACCCATCTTGCTGAGATCCAGTCCCACAACTGCTGACAGTAATTATTTACTTGCTCATTGATTATGCTGAAATTCTATTAAGGAGCAATCTGCAGGCACCCATTTTAGTCTGTTCACTTGAATGCAATTTATTTAGTACTTTCCTGCATGCTTTGTCTGTCATTTATTCTCAATTTGTAAGGGAATTAATCTTGAGTTTCTTAGTTTTTAAATGATTAAACATAGGCGAGAGTGAAAAGGGAAAAGAAAGATTCCTATGGTTCTTTTTTACTTAAGTCTTCAGGGAAAGGTATATTCAGTGCAATGAATAAACTTATCTTTCATGTGGAAATACTGCTTTATAGGCAATGCAGAGTACTTTATTTATGAAGATGTACCGGTAAACTAATGCTCATTAAACTGAAATATAATGAAGTGTGGGGGTTTTTTAAGTTCTAGAATTTCATAAAAGCATCTGGGATTTGAAATATGATAAAACATAAAACACAACAGAAAACACAACAGAAAATGAGAAGAAACTTTCATTACCCCAACCTAACAGAAGCAAGTGAATGCTCAGAATTAGGTTATAGGTTGTGATACTAGAAAAGCAATGCTAACCTATATCACTCCCTAAATGCAGTAGTACAGTTACAGCTAAGATGCAGTTTCTAGAGGATTGGTCTAAACAAGGTCGGAGGAAAAGAGGGAAGAAAAAAAAAAAAGCAAGCAACACTGGTAACATGGAGTTATACCAGCCTTGCCTCTATTGAGCTACTGAATTCAGCAAACCCTGGCAATCCTGATGTATATTTATATTCTATGTAAATGTCTTTATTCTTCTCAAATGCACAATTGCTAAGAAAATTTATTGTCAGACTTGAAATCAGAATATGCAAATGTCTCAATGGTACTTTTGAATGTTCTTGTACAGAAAAGTAGTTTCCACAAAGAAGCCTGATTTTATATAAGATTTTTTTGTTATTAAGCAAATACTCTTCCTCATATTTTGTAGCATTTTTACTTCATGTTTATTAGTCTGTTCTTCAAAGCAAATTCACACTTTCTAGCCAGTTGTCAGTTCCTCTTTGTACAATAGATTTTCTTAATTTTTATGTCAAAAAAATTTTCTTTGCACACTTTTTTCATAAAAGAAAAAAATAAAAATGGTAATTTACGATGTTATTAAACACAGTAAGTCTTGGGGGCTGATCTTGCTTGAATACTTCTAATAACATGCGTCTGAAGCATACTCTCAATCTCATAAACTACCTGCATCACAATTCTTTTTCCAGTTCCCACCTTCTCACAAATAGCTAATGTGACATCTCATGTTCTAGTATATATCATGATTTGATAAATCCAGATCAGCAACTTTCCTGTGTTCTCATTTTCTGTAAAATTTCTTATCAAGAAAACTATCAAGCTTACTGCTATATACTTGCAATAAATCCAAGCACATTGTTAATATTTCACCTTTGTAGTGTAGATGTTATGGAAGACCTGCCCATACACTACTTTTAAGTTGAAGGACTGGATGTTGAAGTCTACAGTAGAAGAAAAGTAGGAATTTATTTAATTAAATTGATATATTTAATTATATTGATCTATTGAAAAGGCAACACAAATTAGCATCTATTTTATTTAAAGTACTAAATAAAGTTTTGGTGAAATCAAAGAAAATAGTAACATAACTTAATTACTAACATTATTTGATATAACTGTCTCTTCCACAAGTTGTGTTAACTGAATAGAAAAGGTAACATGTAAAACTATGCATTAGTAGAACAAAGTGTAAGGAAATGGAGACACTGAGGATGAAATGTTCGTTTTGCTAAATTAATTATACTTCATGATGAGCAATTTTTTTCCCATCCAAGAAAATACTTCACAGATCAAAAGAAAGTCAGAAACAATCCATTTTCTTATGAGTAGCAAAACACATTAATGTATTCTGCCAGGAAATGTCCCAGGGTACTTAGAAACTACGAGTACTGAAGTAAAGGATTTTAATGATACAAAAGATATTGTACAAGCTCATGCTCACAGCCATACTGGGTGGCTGATACAGAATATATTTTTATTTGTTATATACAGATACACAATTATGCCCTTTGCTAAGCTGTGTATCCCAACAGCTCATTAAAAGAGAAAACATAACAATGTGATGAAACATTTTTTATTGCCTATGAAGGGATGCCAACTTTGACAAATAAAATAAAAAAGAAACCAAAATGCAATCAAGTGAAGCATTTTAAACACTTCCAAAAGTGGTTAATTGCTGTAAAACCAGAACAAAATTATTTAGACTGGGTATAAACATGGTATATATGAATACAGTCTTGAATGCAATGAAGTATTTGTGATTTGCTACCAGTTTTGAATTGAATCTTAATTTTTTACTAAATTCCATTAAAATGTTAGCCATATAACAAATAATCTGTAATTTCTTAACATGTTATAACGTGGATGGGTCTGATGTTTGATTTGATAGCCCTGGCTATTCCACTACAGGTTTTGGTTATATTAATTTAAATGGAGCAGTATTATAAAAATAGTAAAATATCTTTGCAAGTAACCTTCAGGTCTAGCACACTGTCAGCACTCTAACTCTCAGAAACAAGCTCTATTAAGACATGGATATGAAAGACAAAATATTTTTACTAAGAATTGCTTTCAGAACCTAAGAATAAGTATCCTTAAACTTTGGATAGGGGATGTCTGCCATGATTTCAGCTGTCAAAAATCTGAGGCTTTTAATTCAATTGCCCACACAGAAGTACCTCTAAACATTTGAGTTTGATAGATATCCTACCTGATACCCACTTTTCCTTTCAGAAAAAAAAAAACACACAACAAAACAAACCAAGAAACAAAAACCCCTGCAAATTGTCTATACAGTCTCTTTCATACATTCCAAGAATATTTCAGACACCCTACAGTACTTCAACTCAATTAGACTTTAGGTATGGATACCAGAAATGAATTCTTGTTGCAATTCGATTATTAAAATTATTAGAGAGCTACCTCTGCCCAAACCGAGTGCAAACAAGACCATATGCCAAAATTAATAGTACAGATTTTATTTAACGAGGGGTTCAAGGAAAGAGAGAGAGAGAGCAGAAAGAGAGGAGGAGAGGGGAAAGAGATAGTGATAGAGATATATCACCACTCCTTAGATTCCAGTTACATCTCATTGATCTTTTTCTTTTGATCTTCTCAGTGATTGCAGACTGTATCTGTTGCAGGGTAGGGGAAAGAGTCCACAAAACTCCCATTTCATGGCTAGATGGAAGTACCCTGTACCTCTCCTGGATAATGTAATACTGGATCATAGGATATTTCCTGAGTCTTCAACACCTAAGATGCTGCAGCTGTCTCCTGTATCAGCCTAGTTAAAACAATCCTGCCCCATTATGGCCATAAAATGAGAAGAATAGCTCAGGCTAGTTGTGAATATTTTCAGTGTTCCCCTGAGAGGTTTTCACTTCTAAGTCATGTTGTAATGGAGGGCTTTGGCATGATTAAGGAGGACTATCCCACCTCGAAGGATTTGCTTCTTATCAGCTCTTGTCTTACCTGGAAACGCAGTTTGTAATTTCAGGTATGCAAACCTCTGTGCATCACTAGCAAAGCAACAATCCAATCATCTGAGCCATTAGCACCAGCTTCTTAGAGCACCTAGGTGGTTACTGCAGGTGTTTGAATGTTAGCAGTTCAATTTCTTACACTTGTGGATACATTCTTCTCCTTTGACTAGGAATAGTGGGACAACAGTGCTATCTTATCTCAAGGTCCTTTTGAAGTCCGAATTAGTAGGCATATTCAGGGGGGGATGGGCTTTGGTAGATGAGCTCTGCTTCTTTGCAGTTTGCTAGAGTGGACAGAAGTCTTTTGGTGATCATAACTGTGTTTAAGCCATTAACCATTTTAGTCTCTGTCAGTTCTGACAACTAGTTTTGTGCTAATCATCCTAAACTCCTCTTAGAGTCAGAAGGAGAAAAAGAGACTGTATAGCAATTGATAGAATTTTAAATTTTGATTGAAAACCATATTATTTCCCTTGAAAGATTACCAATCTATCTATTGCCTGTAAAAACAGCCTGGGTCAATTGTGCTAAAAATGAACATAACACTGTATACTTGAATGTCTAGAGTCAAGAAAGAGGAATCCTGCCTGACCCAAGAGCCTACATTAGTTATGAAGGTAGAACTTGCTAGATCCTTTAAGCCTTACAACATTGAGGACTACATTAATCCACCCTCACATAATACTGCTAAAAATACAATGATGAAAGAAGAGTCTTGTCACACCCACAGTAAAACCTTTTCCTATTAGTTCCTTTAGAGTTCACATAGCTTATGTCAGCTTAGTTTTCTTTCTAATACTTTAGACAGACTTCTTTATCTTAAAGGTCAATACCATATAAAACCATTTTGTATTGCTAGAGGGAAACAGTAAATAATCTCAAATTCAAAGGACAAACAACCAAAGAATATTCTTGAATTCAATTAAAATTGTATAGCGTATAACTCTTCAGTGAACCACAGTAAACTGCCATAACTAGTTAATCTGAAGATTTTCTTCAGGCTCTTAAAACTTGCACCAGGAATTTGTATTTGATCGTCATACTGTATTTGTTAATTTACCTTCATAGTGTTACAGTGGATTTCTCCATATGCATCATAAATGTTGCATCTAAATATTGACAGTTTGAATCTGCTTAAAATTGTAACATATTTGATTAGTCTCCTCGTCTACGGATTAAGAATGAAGGGAAAATCCATGTCAATTTAATTTATTAATTACTGAGGACTAATTTTACCATCAAAATTTTTAATAGTCTACAACTATCCTGTTACTTGTAATGCCTTAGGACTAAATCTCGTCTGTGGAACTGAGGAATCCAGAGCTCTGAAGGTATTACTGTCACATCACTACTGACTGCAGGTGGAAAACTAAGGAAAAACAGATGTGGTGGAGGACAGAAAGCAGGGAATGTGTGGGCTCATTAATAAAGAAGATGATGAAAGTGAAGATTACTAAAACCAGCACAAGCAACAGAGAAAAACACAGTGAAACTTACATTGGAAGAACTATGAATTTCACCAAAATTGTAACAAACATGATCAGTGTACCCCTATTTCCTATAACACCGTATGGGGTTTTTTTCAGTACAATAAATTATGTTTTATTTATGATGAAGAATCACTAAAATTTAAAGCTGTCTCTTGTACAAAACAACACGGAACAATAACATTTTGGGCACAGAAATAGTTAACTTGAGTTCATACATTTTGCACACGTACATATTACTTCTGGGCAGATATAGTGGTGAATCTCAGTGCTCACTTAAAACTTCATCAGATCTTAGGATTTCCAGGGTTATATATGTAGGAAAACATATCGTTAAATTGCACAATAGGTAAGGATTCAATATGATGAAATATTTTCATAGTGTTGTGACAGAAGAAGGATGCACAGACAACATTATTAATTATGAAACTTGTGTATTCATGCTCAATACAGAGAAGTGCAGAGTTCTGCACCTTAGAGAGAGCGATGATCTGCCTCAGGATAGCATGAGAACAAAATGGCTAAAAAATAGTTTTGCTGAAAAGGACCTCTGTGGAACTGCAGACACTAAGCTAAGAGTAAGCCTGAAGTGTACTTTCACAGCAGATTCAGCAAAGTGTATACTGAGTTACTTCAGGAGGAGGAGAACTAACATAGATTGCTTTGTTTATGACTTTTTAAGAGACACAAATATCCTCTTTTGGACCATCACTTCTTAACCTAAATTCAGATACAAATATATAAATATATATTTGTATGTGTAATCCTCAAGGTTGGGTAGAAAGAAATCATACCAACACCTCCTCTGGAAGCACTTTATCATATGATTATGTTTCCACATATTCATAGGAAATAGCTTAAATTTAATGGCTCTTCATTATGTCTATTTACTCAGATCTCTGTTAAGGTCAAGAAGTACAGGGGAAAGTACAACTAAGTCAATAAGATTTTTGTTTTATTTTTAAAGTTTTTATTTTAACCTAAAATACTTTATAGCAAACATATAAAAAAGATGAATGAATGAGTTCATTGAAAATGCAGAACTTGGATGCATAACAGAGGGTCATACAAAAGTCCCTTCAAATATTAATTCATCTGTGATGAACTCTCTGGTTTTCTTATCTTCAATTAAAAAAAAAAATCAATTCAGTCATTTACCCATCTGAATTCTTAATATGCCAAATCCAACTACAGACTAAGTTACCTTGTTTGAGATTTATGAACTGTACTTCAAAACAGAAGAAACTTGTATTTTAGTCATCTACAACACAGCTAATTCATGTGCAGGGAATGAAAAAAAATACTGATATAAAAAAATACCTAGAGTGACATACTCACTTAAAGATCCCAAGACAAAAGTCTAGTTTTTACCTTTTTCATTTAAATTATTACTGAATTTAAACTCAAACTATTCTAGAGAATGGGATACAAACAAAAACTCACAAGGCTGAATAAATCCTTCAGCAAAATCTTATTGGCATGAAAAAGGTGATTCGAAATTTCAGACAACTCTCAGCAAAGGAGGACATTAAGCTTCTGAGTTTTTCAGAGGGAACATGAAACCCTGGCACCATCTTTTTCATGTAAAATTCCATATGTAGTTCAGTCACACCACTTGAAAGAATATCTAATCTGGATCAGAAATGCTATAGGATTCTCACATGGAAGCCATCTGTGAGTAATAGTGTGGGAGGGACCATGACTTTGACCCTGTCGTACACCTGGGACAAGGGTAGAATGCTACAGGCGGTAGGGAAAAATGGAGAGGTTATGTTTAAGGGCATGAGGATGCTACTCTTCTTGATGTAGGTCCAACCTCAGTTAAAAGAAGAGAACTGAATGAGAATTAAAAGGCTTCCTTGAAAGGAGAGGTTATGGTCACAGTGCTCTGTCTTGCAAACTGAGAGTAACTTTTAATAACTGCACACTGGCTGAGTAAAATGGCAGCAAATAAGCTTTCATACAAAGTCAAAAAAGGAAGCACCTAGGAAGACTCTGAAAGTAAAAACTGTGGAGAATGAATACATTGCTGTTTGGACCTGCTTGCATCTCTAGTTTTACATGGTCTTCAAACGTCACATGGTATGTTGTAACCTTTATTCAGAATATCCTGCTAAGTCTACAACCACTGCAGTCTTAAAGAAGGTAAAGGTCATATGTTAAATATACTGTCCACTTTGGTAGGTATTATTCTTTAGAGCTAATATTAGTATTGGAATTTGGAGTGCCTTCTTTCTCTGATATGTACAACAATAAGGAATAAAGATGGAGACAAATTGTTATGTTCCTTTGTCTTTTTAACCAAGTAACTAAATAGAAATCTACAATATTTATAAATTTTTACTCTGCTACAAAAAGCCAAACTGAAAAAACTTCTCCACACAGTAACGCTGATTTTTTTTTTTTCCTCTCCAAATGTCAATCAAGTGAGTATTTGTTTTAGGCTAACTTCAAAATACTACTTTTATTGCCCTTAAGAGCAGCTTTTAAGATTGTAGTAGATATAATACTATTTGTAATGATTGATAAGGAACTTCCATGTAAATATCTCTTGTGTTGATACAATTGCATATGTAGTCCAAAACCTACAGGTCTCTTCTGCTGCAGAGGTATATTAAACTCATGGTTATTTTGCTATCTGCTGCTATATCACCACCTTCCAGAACTGTGGAAGTTTTTAATAATTTCAAATTAATATCTAATTTTTGTGTTGTTTTGGTGTTGGGTTTTGTCGTTTGGTTTTGTTGTGGGGTTTTTGTTTGGTTTGCGGTTTTTTTCGCAGAATGGAAGCCCATTTTTAAATTGATATATAAAAATTTATTTTTGGTTGTGTTTTAATGCTTTACATTAAGTTTCCATGTTTTACCTTAACTTCAGAAGTACAAAGTATGCTCAGCTATTTATGTGCAAATATGTTGTAATTACAGAGAACCATATTTTGTCCTCAGAATAAAGGAAATAAGAAAATAAAGAAGGTGTTTTAGAAGTTTTCCAACAATGCTTTTCTCTGTAGATAATAAACAGCTATCTGGCAATAGACAAGTGAGGAAATTACCAAGTTCTTTTTTGCTGCTACTTATTGCTGCTTATATAGACAGGAATGTTCAAGCTCATTATTCATTTTTTATTTAACCAAAGAATATCAGGAATAATTTTCTCATTCAAATTGTTAATACGAAGCAGAACTAATTATTTATTTACACTGAATATGAAAACTCTTTTTTATAATTCATATTATAGATAATAATATTATATAGATAATAATATTATAGAAACCATAAAATTGCAATTAAAAGCATAGAAGCATAAGAATAAGACTACATGTACTAGCAACAAGACTAAGTAACAATCTGTATGAAGGTATAAAAATTTTTTCTTATAATACCTCTGATTTTTATTTAGAATACCTGTGATGGAAGAAACTTTACAGAAAAGAATGACACAGTGATATTCACTAATGAGGTAGAAGTCAGGGAAAATCCTCTTAGAAATTACTACATGACAAAATAACTCACATTTGGAAATGATGTTAAATATTTCAAGAAAGTATTCACATTATTGCTATCCATAGGACAATTATTTTTTTTCCCTGGCTGATGGTTCAACCATATGGCCATTTCATCTGTTTGTAATCAACTAAGTATATCTTTTCTATTAGAAATTCATCAAGAAGATCTGATTTGAGAATTAAAACATTTTACTTTCAAAAAGAATACTATTCTTTCCAATTTATGTTCATTATACAGAAATTATAACAGATTATAAACCAGAATAAAGTACAAAAAAACCCCTATAGAATCCTCCAGTACTTCTTAAAATCAGCTCCTGATAATACATGGGGACGCATCTTTTAAAAGCTGTTGTATGTAAAAAAACTTATTAAAGACTGGACTCATTCCTTGAAAATAAGTTTGGGGGTTTTTTTATCTAATGTCTATCAATTCCAGTCATTAAAACAATTTTTAAAAGGGAGAGAGATTATTAGAAAGGTAAAATTCTAATTTCATTAAACATTAAATTAATTTTAAGCCCAAGAGACAGTCTTTTCCTTTTCTCCTCTATGAGTTGTTTCATTACTTTTGAATCAAACATGTTCAAGAGAGTGCATTGTAATAACTCATACTTTAATAGGAAAATCTCATTTTAAACAATTTTGGGTCTAAATTTGCTGGGCAATGAACGTGCTTACTTGTAACAGACTAAATTCAAAGCTCATTGTACTTAATGGAAAAGTTAAGTCTATGACAGAACCTAGACTGAATTCCATTTACTTTGACCTTTAAGTTATACATGCATATGGAACAACAAAATGTCTCTTTGAAAACTAAGTTCAGAAATATTAATTTTAACTTATTCGAGGAAAAATAAATAATTAGAGGTGATTTTAAAGTTTTAACCCATATATTAATATAATGTACCAACATGTCCTTATCTATTTAAATATGATTAATTTTGAAATATGCTGTTGAAAGATATGCATAATAAAGATTATTTTCTATTTAAGAAAAATATTCTTCTAAGAATTGAATTATATTTTGTAGTTGTTAGTCCTCCAGGAGATGACATATTGGCCATACTGTTTCAAAATTAGTATGCTTAAACATTAGAAAAAAAAAAAATAAAATGAGGAATTCAGCTCTTTTCAGGGATTATCAGATTACCTGAACTATGCTTTCTGTAATTTCTGAGATGTCAACACATATCAACTCTGATAAAAATTCTCTATTCCCATCTCCCCATACCATTACTGCAGAAAAATATTACTAGTTGATTTACATCTCTCTTTTGATCTAATTTGGAGGATAAAAAGAAAATTACAGACATAATTCAAATATATTTTACATCATTAGAACACATACACTTTACTACTGTATATGTTGAGAAGTATGGAATATAAGAATAGCAACCTGAAAGATAGACTCTAATGTTCTAGTATGAGTGATTTAAGTGCAGCATTAAAAAACTTTTCCACACTTAATAGAAAATAAATAAAAATTACATTCTATTTAAAAAAAATAATTGATCCACATAAATATATCATTTTCCCTGGATTCCTTCTATAAACAATAGGACTGGAAATTGTCTAGTTTAATCTTAATTTTCCCTTCAAAACCGAGCATGCAAAGTATGTCAGGTAACCAGTGCACCTAGTAGTCCAATTATTTAGTTGGTGAGGGTTTACATAGGCTTCAAAATAAATACATTTGAAAAGGACCAGTCAGAAGAAAAAATAGACCAAAATGAAGAGTCTATTAGAAATATAAATACATCCTCCTGAAATAATTTTCTAAAAAAAAAAGAAAAAGATGTCTTTTAAACTCTGATAATGAAGAGAAATACATTTCCAGAACATGACTGATCTAATGTTTTAGATATCTTTTTCATATTAATATAAATAACTTTTCTAATTGCAAATTTCTCTTTATTGCTTATGAAAGAAATATTTATTGAGTTGCACAGGCCTAAATATTTATTATTTCAAGCCCAAACTCAGTTCTAAACCATCAGTCTGAGACTTGAACAGAGGAGTCCCTGTCTAGTGAGTATCCTAACAGTTATTCAATGGTAACCTTTGTTTTTCATGACCCATTTCACCCTAGACCTGAGAAAATGCAGCTGACATGATCACTATGATCAATAAATTCTTATGAAAATTTCAGCACATAGATGCTTACTGAAAAGTTTCTCACAAGTTCTAACAGACTCCATTATTAACTGCTACATGAAGAGTAGAAGCTCAGTATACTCAGCTAATCCTCTCAACCTATAGGGTCAGTCAATTTTTCATGCATTAATTAATTCAAACTCCTTGGGGTTGGAGAAGAACTCAAGATATGTACCTAATACAAAACGTGTTTCTGTAAAAACCACAAAATCAGAGAAGTCTCCTATTTCTTCTGTGTACAAGAATACAGATTCCTAGGTTATTTCACTTTTGAAAAGATTAAGTTAATAGGATTAGAAATAATGGATCAATAATTCAGTTAGAAAAAAATAAATCATTTATTTCTTCTTCATTCTGACTTCACCTCTTTTAAATAGTTCCTGTTGTAACATTCAGTGTGCAGCAGGACAGCTTAGTATCTTGCACGAATTGCTGAGATAAGTAGAAATACGTCACTGTAATCCACTGTTGTGGATTGTGGGAGATTTTTTTTTAGTACAGTTTAATTTTTTTTGTTTGAATTAAATAAGGATTAGGAATGAGCCACAACTTTGCCTGTATACTTGTAACTATATGTTAACTTTCCACACCTTCCCTCCTCATCACATGAAAAACTTCTGTACCTGTGCAATTTCTGTCAAGTTTTCCACTTGAAGCAGCTGAGACAAAGAAATTAGTTGCTGAATACTGTAGGAGGTACATAGCTGAAATGTATATGAAGTTTAGTTTTAGTTCTACTGTTCATAGAATAACAAGTTTTAAGATTAAATTTCAAATTATTTATTATTGCTTATTTACAATTTTCAACTCTTTTTTTAGTCTTTTTAATTTTGATTACCAAAAAGAGCTAATTAGAAGAAAATATTATTGTTCATAATGCCTAATAATCAATTATGTATGTACTTATCAATTTATAAAGAATAGGAGCTAGCTTCCTTCTTTCATTTGTATTTTTTGTTCCATTACAGCTAGCTTTTATGAAACTTGCCTTTACCTTTTTTCTTGTCTTCTTTCTTATACTATGATGGTTTTTTATCAATTCCAGAGAGATTGGAGTCCTACACAGACTTACAACTCCTAGAAATTTTGTGACTTGTCAAAAAAACTAGTACAAATTAGCCTCTCATGAATAAAAAATTCTGCAGATACAAAGAATTGTCCTTCACAGCTTGGCAGGAGCTAAGAATGCAGAAGAGATTGTGGCTGGCCAGTCATTACAAACAAAATTATGAATAAGTGACAGTAGGCTGAGCACATATTGTTACTACTTTTCATCTTTACAGGAAACATCTGCCTGAGAGCTCAGTACTCAATGAACAATTTAATTGTTGTTTTAAGCCAGCTACTTC
Source organism: Serilophus lunatus (assembly GCA_013399895.1). Lineage (NCBI taxonomy): Eukaryota > Metazoa > Chordata > Aves > Passeriformes > Eurylaimidae > Serilophus > Serilophus lunatus. The sequence goes on from VXBA01002266.1 coordinate 110,764, forward strand.
AAAAATTATATCATTTGACTAATCTCAGATAAAGAAATATAACACTGTAAGACTCGTGTAAATAATTTCCTGAAGCAGTTAGAACAATACTGAAATTTTGGTTTAAGTGGATTGATATATTACTTCAAATCTCTTTGCAGATTTTAATTGAGGGGATTGGTCTTCTTTCTTTGAAATATATAAACCTCATTGAGGTGGTGTACTAGTTTGAAATCAAACCAGTGGGAGATCGCAAGTCAGAATTATAATTTAATAGAAAAAAAATTAAAAGAAATAAATAAATGCAGCAGTACAAGAACACTGACAAAGTCAGATACACCCTGACACTCTATGGTAATAGCAGTCCAAGCAAAGCAGTTCCGTTGAAGCGGTGATCCTGTAGAAAGAAAAGGGGTGAGAAAGTCCAATGGTAGCTCTTGTCCTCTGGGAGTCCAGTAGGTAAGCGCTGGTGTGGTGTTCAGAGTCTCATCTTATATCCAGGATGGAATAGTTGGCTCCTCCCT
>VXBA01002267.1:9693-24917 GCA_013399895.1 Serilophus lunatus
AGGAAAAAAAACTGAAAAACCAGGGTTTACATTGAGAACAGGGGGATCCTGTCCCCTTTTCCCCTCCCCGCTCCCTCCAAGAACTTGCCAGCACACCCCCCTGCACCCCCACCCCCCCTCCCTTTTCAACCCACTACAAAGGGTTAACTAGGTAGTGCTTATTAGAGCAAGCAAAGCATTTGCTGCATGTAACCATAACTGCTTAGGCCTCCATTGTGTTTAAGGAACCAAAACATCTCCCCTAGGGGTATGCCAATGAAGCAAACAGAAGAAGGAAGTTGGCATTGAAAACAAGCCTGAGTCAGGAAGGTCATCCTGAGGAAGGCATCTTACTTCAGCCACAGAAGACCACCAGACATCCACCATAAGGCAGACCTTGGGTGGACTTTGGAGCGGACTCTGAGTAGAGATGGAGAGGAATACTAGTTCATTTTGTAACATTTAAAGAGTTGTCTTAAGTGACTGCCAGTAGGATCGTTAGGAGGAGAAATCCCCTGTGTCCCGTGACATTGCTAATTCAACATACCTGCTTCAACACTCTTTGGAGTTTTGGGGTCTGATCCTTAAATCAGGGTTGGGTCTTCAAGGCCCTTCAAACTCTTGACATTCTATGAATCTACCAGTCTGTACATGCTGAGCATACCTAGTCACTGGGAAGGAATACATGAGTTGAAGCCAGCACAAGCTCACTGCATTCTTCAAAGTTCATTTAACAAATTTGCTTGATTTTTATACCCTGTGTTATCCTGACCCTCATATACACACATAACCCACACATACTTTTTCTGCTATGCTGTGTGGTCTTTCTACTGGTTGTTTTAGGGAAAATCATTTACATAAACAATTGTATTACTCAGTTGATACAGCCATTTATCCAAATGAAAGGTTCCCCTTTAAGTTCATGTCCCTTTAAGAAACCTGTGATCATTTCCTACATTCTGTTCTGGGCTTCCTGAGCACATCATCCTTGCTGACCATCTCTGAGCCTTCCTCTGTGTGGGGGTGTTGTAGTTTTAATCTGTTTGGTTTTCTTTTTTCCATTTTGTTTGAATTCTTATGCATTTGTTATGAGCTGTGACAGGCGTCCAAAGCTGGGAGCCACCTTGTTGTCATGGTAATGGACTGATGGACCACCCCCCAGCATTTCCCCTGTGCCTACCCACGAGGCTTTGGGGGACCGCATGGCTAAGCTGGGGGCTGCCATGACATGTGTGATGCAAGCAAAGGGGAGGAGTGAACAGCTCAAGACTGTTTGCTGACTGGACAAACTGGCTGTGCTGGGCGGGGATAAGCAAGGCTTTGAAAAGCTCAGCGGGGGAAGGGTCGCTCTCTCTCCTGCCTCCGACCTGGCCCGGGAAAGCTGTCTCCAGCCGTTTCTTTTGGAAGCCTCAACCAAGCCTTCTTCCCCCTCTGAGCTTGCTTCAGCATCGGCGAAGAACTACCTGGCAGCCACAAGCCTTTTCCAGTTGGCGGTTTGGGCCTCATCTTCATAACCTTTCCCAGCAATTTTTGTTTTGTTGTGTTTTGTTCTTCCTTTGTTTGTGGGTTTTCTCTCCTCGGGTGGGGTTTTCTCAGGGCAGTGGGGTGGTTCTCTGAANGGGGGTTTGTTACCAGTTACACAAACTGTTGCTTGAATTGATATTACTGAATGCTGTCATTGTACTGTGTGTTTCTATTCAGAAGGACCTTGACAGGCTGGAACAATTGGAAGACAGGAATCTCTCTTACAACACTGGGAGGACACCTCTCTGTGCTCCTGTTCTTGTCCATACTTTTACCTTCATTCTCTGTAACATCATGCAATTATGAATTAAGCATATTGAATTATGAAGTCATAAAGAATATCCATCAAAAACACATTAGAAGTGAATGTATTAGCAAATCCATGGCCACTAGTAAAGTGGTTTTATGACACGGATTAATTTTTTTTTCTATAATGCTATCATGGAGCATATACATTTTATACAGTATCTTATCTCTGAAAGGGGAAAGGTTGATCTGTGTGTAGTAGGGTTTGGAATCTGCAGATTTTCATGCTAGCTATAATTAAGATTGATTTGAGATGGGTTTTGATTGACTTCATGGGGATTAAAACCCATGCTATTATCCATTCTTTAAGTCACAATCATCAATGTGTGAATTTGTTTATTTTCATTCCCCTCAGTTATAATTAATTTTCAGTGAAAATTCAACTTAGAGCTGTGCCAGAGATTTGATCTGGGGTTATGGGTTGAAATATGAATATTATTAGAGGCCATTTGTGTTTGAGGCCTTGTGTAAAACAAACATATTCAAGAAGTCAGTGATGTCTATTCATTTGGTCCTTGTACTGAGGACTTTAGAATTCCATATGTTACTAACATAAGCTTTAACTTAAAATATCTATGAGAAAGGTAAACTGTGGAATGTCTTGATCCTGACCAGGAGACCACTGTAAGCGGAGAAGTCTGCGATCCTTATCACACTGAGGACACTGAGCTGTGCTGCCCATCCAGCACAGCCTTAGCATTGGCTCATCACTAATCTCTTGACTGCAGGGCACACTCACCCAGGTCAGGGAAGACTGTGCAGGCAGCTCCCTCTCCATTCTGGTTATTGCACCACCTGCACAGTCTTTACTGTATCTAAAAGTGCAAAGAGAAGCTTTCGTGTGGGTATCCTTTATGAAAAGAATTGCATTTTTAAAGATAATTGTAGCACCATGAATGGCCTGAAAACAAGGAACCTCTTCTCAGGTTGGAACTGTGCAGTGCACCATACAAAAATCCATCCTGGGTCCATCTGGAGCTGGAGTTCCCAGCATCTGTGTTCATCTTTTTAGTCTATCAGTGCTCGTTCTGGCCAGGGCAGGGTTAATTTTTGCAGTAGGTGTGAGGAGACCTGGCCAGGACCTGTAGGTTATTCTGTACCACTTCACATCATTGCCAGAGGCAGGGGTAAGGCACTCCCTTCCAGGGGCAAGGGGTTCCTTCTAGTCAAGCAAACATGGCAGAAGGAGCCATTCAGTATTGTCTACTGTCACAGGGGGTTTTGTGTGAATAATTTCTTTTCCTGTACCCTCTGTCATTAGTATTGTTGCTGTTACTGTTGTTTTCTTATCTCAGTGCTGTTTCCAGTAAATTATTCCTGTCTCAACCTGTGATCTTTGCCTTTGGTAACCCCAATATCCCTCCCCAGTGACCACAGGGCAGGGGAAGGTGAGTGGTGTGTGGTTTTAGTGGGAGCACTAAACTGGAGGATACCATTCCTAAACCATCACTCTATCTTGTCCAACTGGCCATTTTATTAAAGCAGGTTTTGTTGGACTTTTCTTATTGAGATCCAGAAAGAAATTTGCATAGTTTACCCCCTCCTCCCTGCCCCCCATCACCCTGCAAATCTGCAACTTGTTCACACCTTCTCACCTCAGGTCATGATTTCATCTTGAGTTACTGTGAAAGTCCTTCTTTGGAAGCTAATTAGAAAGAGTGTGTTCTTTCTCAGAAACAAAAATATCTATCTAGCTAGGTGTGCTAAGACAATTTACCTCACTGCCTTCCCTACTTCTGGTGCAAGTGAGGAGGTACATCAGGAAGTGAGAGTAGGACGAAATTTAGATTTCTTAATCTGAGCGTAGGTAAAAAGGGGCTATGACTTCTTCCAGCTGCTTTATTGTTTGTGGAAGATAAAACTCGGATAAAATAAACAATGTCACCAGCAATTGTCATGGTAGTCTTCAGAATACAGCACTTTGGAATTCTAAAAGCAAGTAAATCTCCAAGTTGTCTTTCACCAAGTTCATATTGGTTCTTTCTTATTCTTCCCTGCTAATATAAGTTTCCAGAGGGATTTGCCTCCCATACAGGTTCAACAATGTCACTAAGAAATACAAGTAAGTCACACTCAGAGCCTACTATCTCTCTCTCTGCTGTGAGCAGTAGTGTATTCTTACCTGTCTCTCACCACAGATTCATAGGTATGCACCTCCTATGAGATTATGTCAGAGGGAAGGTTTGGTTCTTTTACATATTTTACATGCAGAGAGTTTTAATGTTTAATATGTCACATGTGATTTTGATTTAGTAGAGTGGAACAGAATTGTGATGAAATCACATTATAAACACAACAAAGCAATTGCAATATAAAGTAGGATAACAAATCAAATGTGATGCTTTTTATCCATTTCTACAATCTCGCCATGGCTGAGTAGCCCTGGGTGCCAGGAAGGAATGACCTTCCCATTCTGCTGAGGGAGTTGTCTTCCCACTCTGTAAGGGCCATCAGGGCATGATAAAAATGGGTAAGAGCCTAGCTCAGCAGCTGCACTAATGGGCTGGTTGATGTGGCCAAGGTGTGGATGCTGTGAAACTCTCTTAAGTTTCCTCTGCACTTTCCTAAAATGCTGTTCTACCTCAGGTACTCTTCAGCAGCACCCAGTCACACAGCTTTTCTGTGAGACGTTGCCACACTTCAGGATTGCACACATGCGTATTTTCCCAAAACTTTCTGGGTTTTTCATGAAGAATCAACTCTGGAGTTAGAACACAGCATGTGGTTGGGTTTGAACCAGTTTCTGACAGTGGTAAATAGTGAACAGTCTACTCAGCTCTGGTCTTTCCTCATAAGCTTTCTGAAAGAGGGCTTAGTTAGATGCTGTATTATGAGCTATAACTCAGCTTTTCCATTAGTTGCTTCTCCCAACAGTAGTTGGGAGAACTCTCCTGCAGTTCTATTGCAGACACATGAGAGTCTTATGGGAAGGCACTGTTTGGGAACCTACAGGAGTATCACACTTTCTTTTCAGGGGGCATCATGTTAGAATGGGTGATATAAAGGCCCCCAATGGTGTAGATCCTTGAAACAAGCACAGGCTTTGTAGATATTATTAAAATTAAAATGCGACACAAGCTCTTCTTTGACCCATAGGACAACAAAGTTAGTTTTGCTTTGTCTCTAATATTACAGGATGCACAGACACTCTATAAGTTCTTCCTTGTTGTGCCAGACATACTTGTGTGGGTAGTAGCCCTACGCACTGATGGTTCCTGGCTCAGTTATGCTGGCGTTGTCTGAGCTCTAAGTGGCAGAAGGCTCATGACAAGAAGATGGATATATAAGAGTTGTGGCCAGTGGTTTGTTTGTTTGCTCCACTGTGATACACAGAGATGTGAAAACTTATGGACATGGGAACAAATCCCAATACAGAGTGTCTTGGAAGATAATGATGTCACCTCTGTAGACATGATATAATGAAGACAGACCAGGGCCCATTGTGCTAGGCAGGCAGAGCAGAATTGTAAGTCAGCAGTACCCTAATATGATCAGGACTTGGAACTAGTTCTGGTATAGCTGAAGAAATGTTAAGGCTCCTGTATGAGCCCCTAAGAAATACTGGATGTGATAATTACCATTTCTGAAAAAAAAAAACAACAAACAAACAAACCCAAAACAAACAAAAAAAGAGACTCACTTGGGTTGGAACTGGTGCAGTAAGAAAGGTGATCTAGAAACTAAGGACTGACTTAAGTAGAAAAAAAGAGATTGATCTGTGTAGGGAAGTCAAAACCAAAACTCTCAGTTAAAAAGGATATATGAGGAGCACTTCTTCCAGTAGAAGGAAAGAGAGTTCTGCTCTAAGGAACTGCTAACAAACACACTGTAAAACTGCCAAAAACGTAACATGGTCACAAATAATTCTGAGAATTTGTTTTCTGAGGACTGTTTTGTAGTCTTTGAGGAACCAAGAACGTTGGGGGACTGGAGCACAGGATGGAGCACATAAGGAAAAGCTAAAAGAAATGAGTTTATTCAATCTGATGAATAGGAGGTTAAAGGGAGATTTACTGATATCTACAGTTGTCTGATATGGTGAGTGTAGCCTTTTGAAAAGGGCTTTGGAGGGGGAAGAATGTAAGAAACCCCACTTGCCTGTTTAGTAAAATTCCGTTTCCCTTAAAAAAAGCTGGGGGAGGGGAGAAGCTGAGATCGGGGCTGGAGCTGGGACGGTCCTTGCTCCTGCCCATTTCTCTGGGGCGTGGGCTGGGACGAGGCCGGGGCCGGCGGTTTCTTGTTTCCCCCCGGGGCCGGGACGGCAGCAGCCCCACTGCCAGCCCAGAGCCGGGACGGCCTCTGTTCCTGCTTGCTGTCCCCTCTCCCTGTGAAGTGTGCGGCCCAGGACTGTCCCTCCCCACACAGGGCGTGGTAGCCTCCTGAGGTGAGCAGTGCGCTGGGGGCATGCCCACGGGCGGTGACTAGGGCAGTGTCGCGGATGAGGCAGCCCTGGCTGGGAACCTGAGCGCAGCCACTGCTTTTGAACAGCAAAGGGGGCCAACGCTGGTGCCGTACTAGCGATAGGGGTGTCAGTGGTGCCGGGGCGTTCCCCAAGACGCTGCGGCTGTGAAAACAACGATGGCAGGCAGGACCGAAAACTCATGGTTCTTCAATGGGAAAACACCGGAACCAAGGCGGGGCTCAGCCCCACTAACCAATGGAGAGACGGTATGGCCCGGAAGAAAGCAATGAGATCCATGAGAGACGGAGAAGACTTAAAAGCTGAGGCAACGGCCCCGCCCCGGGCTCTTCTTCAGCTGCTCTGAGGGGAACCATACCGCTCCTGTCTTTCGTGCTCACAGGCCCCCATGGCGTGGTTTCCACTCATTTCTCTCGACAAGCAAATAACCCTCAGGGAGGTGGTGGGAGGGAGTTGTTTTCATTTCTTTTTGTGTTTTTCAGAGAGCCTGAAGGGCTGGGAAGTGCTTCCAGGAGAGAGGGAAGAGAGAGAGTCCGCTTTTCCTACCCTTCCCCACTGCTTTTTCAGCTAGCCATCTAGCTGAAAGCACAGTTCCCTTTGTCCTTTTTTCCCTTCTGTGTTTTTTTTTTTTTTTCCCTGCGTGTCAGGTGTTCCTCTGTGTAATTCTGGGGTCCCTGTGAGTTATCCCTACTTCCCTAATTTAAACCCCCTGTAATAAACTGTTCATCTGCTGCAAACTCTATTCAGTTTTCTGTCACCTTTATTGAACCTGCTCCCTAGACAATAAAAGTGGTCCTAAACCACCACAGTGAGGAAGAACAGACACAAACTGGAAAGTGGGAAATTCAGATTAGATATAAGGAAAATTATTTTCGCCATGATGGTGATCCAAGGCAGGAATAGGTTGTTCAGAGAGGCTTAATCTGTAGAGATGTTCAGTATTGTGACTGGACAAAACCCTGAGCAACCTGAAGCAAATAGGCCTGCGGACTAGATGGCCTCTGTTCATCCTTGCAATCTCAGCTATTCTGAATTATTTCATGATCCCAGGTACAGAGCAGGCTAAGGAGCATAGCAAGAAGCACCATCCATCTGGTTCAGGCATTGCTGCATAACATTGCAGATTGCAGGACTGACATTCAATCACAGCATGGCAGACCCAAGTCAGCTTATATCTCATCAGATAGCATTAACTCTGGGCCAGGCACTGAAGAAGAAACCCACAATCCATGATAAATTCCAGCAGTTTTGCTGAAAGCCCTACTAGAGCACTGCCCATAGCAGCCTGTGAGTGGGATTTGCTCAGCTGTGCTGTGATCACACATTGGCATCTGAACTCAGGGAGCATGTAAGGCTGTGGCTCAGCTCCTGGGATGGGTGCAAGGAACATTTCATCTCCCAGGTGCCTCTGGCACTGCCTGTGCTCAGCTGCTGCCTGCACAAGCAGAGGGGTGTCCTGGCTCCAGAGCAGCAACCTTTGAGCTCCAGGTTCTCCAGGGCCTCTTTGCAAGGGGGATCTCCCTGCCTTGCTGCTGCTCTTTGGCTTGTTGTGACAGGCATGTCAGGACAGGGCAGCTGCTCTGTGTTGATGCAAAGGCCAGCTCAGAGTGGTGCCTCCTGGCAGTGGCTGAGGGCCTTGATGGTGTCTGAGGCTGATGGATGAGACAGGCAGATGTGGCGAGGCTTTCCCTAAACACTGCCCCATTCCCCAGGCAGGATCAGGAGTTTGCACCAGGTTCTCCTCCCATGGATTTGTGTGGCAGCTTTTTGAATGAATAGAAACAATCAGCAGCCCCTCTGTTGGTGGTGAGGAGCTGTGCAGGCAACTGAGTGGTTTGAAGGGTCCTATCCTTCTGTGTTTGGTCACCAGCTAATTTGACCTGATGCATCTACTTCTTATGCAGGGAAGTTTGGTCATCTCTTCACTCCCTCTCATTGACCTATCTAGATTTCACAGACCTTTTTTCTGCTGTCTGTGTCCTCTCCAGCTTGAAGGGCCCAAGATTGACTGGGCATTTTCAGACACTGACATTTCAGATGCCTGTGTCAAATGACACTAAATGCTCTTTCCAGTGGGAGGGACAATGCAGGGTGCTTGAAAATATTTCTCATTTTGATTCATGTTTGTGTTGAAGTGTTGAAGAAGTTTCCAGTGTACATAAAATCTATGATGTTCTCAAAATGAACTCGCCTATGCTGGGGCAACCCAGTGGAGCCTGACTTGGTGCAAAAATCTCTTAGTTTAGCAAGTCCAATACAAACACATCTTTGATGACCCCAGCTGAACAGCCTATTTTTATGACTATTGATATCACTGCTCTCAGGAGTCAGGTTTCAAAAGAAAGAATCTAATTTTTCGCTGACATTGTAAAATTTGAGGGGGAGGTTAGAGGGCTCTGAGGCATTTGGATCCACCAGCTGCAAGGGGAATATGATCTAGGCCAAATATAAGAACTCAGGGATTTATACATTTGTTTAAGATGTTAGAAGTTCATTTAAAGTGACAGTTCTCCTCACAACCATACCCACATATGCCTGTCTCACACCATGTATGGTATTCTGATGTTTTTGCTCTGTATTTGCCTTGCTGTTACTGTGCAGAGCTGTAGCATTCCAGGGAATGTCTCTGGTGACTGTGTAAATGGACTAGTTTTTCCTCAGGGAACTATGGATACTGTGGCCACGCTCATTCTTTTTTTTTCCTGTTTCATACTCCTAGTTCTCACATAAGTATTTGAAACAACATTTGTAACTCTCTCTGATAAGGAAAGAGGCTCCTATGTGCCAGAGAGTAAATATTTTCCTCTCTTTAGGTGATAAAATTGCTCCACAGACAGCGATTTCTCCATGGCTGCTTTTGCATTGGGAGATGACATTATTTCCTCATTTGGGAGTGGAAGTGTGGCTGTGGAACTGCAGAAAAAGTGTCCCTGTATTCTGTTGGACTAACTCCTACTTATTTTCTATGTAACACAACAGAAGTGCGATCTCTTATGTGGCATCAGATTTCTGCAGGGAACCAGGATCATCACGTGGATGGCTCATGAGAAGCCATCATCATGCAGCATCATCTCTGTTCTCTGAGTCTTCAGTATCAGGGATCTTCAGAGGCCCTAACTCAGAAAAAATATGGGGGAAATTTTTATGCCACACATCTGAATGTTATGGAAGATTTAGTTTAGCAGCTTCCTTCATGCTGAAATAAATTCTGTCCTCCTGTTCAGCCAGGAATAATAAGCATGGGAAGAAAGAACATCTGCTCACTGGTTACAGAAGTATTGCAGAAAATGGATTTGTTGGCAATGTACTGCAGAGACTGGAGAAGGCTGGGCTGTGATTGGCAGTAATTTGCATTTACTTCCGAGGAAGGTGCTGGACTTCCAGTAGTTCACTCTTGCCAGAGCAGCAGTTCCTTCATGTCCTCAGCTGAGATGTCCATGCTGCAATTCCTGCTGGCAAGGAGCAGTTCACAACCCCAGGAAACAATACACATGTGCAATGGGTACTTGGATTGTTTGGGAACAGGTTGTGCAACGGCATCTACTAAACAGTGGATTATCTGCATGACAAGGAAGCTTGACATGTAAGAGTTTGACTTCCACATTATGCAAAGCATTCAGGCTGCTTCCAGACGGCCAGCCCTGTAGTGTGGGAGCAGGCAGATATGTTCAGGGTTCAGAGCCAGGACATGATACAGGCTGGGTGCTGGTATTACCACAGCTTTGTCTTCTCTGAAACAAAAAGGGAAATTAATTGTTTGACCTTAAGACTCAGAGGAGAAAATGATAGAGAGGTGTTTCTTGAATTGTAATGGTCAAATTGCAGATGACAACCCCCCCCCCATTTTTAGTATATATAACTGTGCAGGGGAGTGTGAGTATGTCTGAGACTGTGTATGTCTGTGGCAACGAACACACACATGCATTTTCCGTTGCCTGGAGCCAAATGCTGTTGCATCTCTTCTGCTGAGAAATATCCCAAATGAACAAGCCTGGTTGGCCTGTGGCAAAAGGCTTTCACTAATAGTTCTCTGAGGGCATATTGGGCTGGACACTTTGATCCCAAACATACCATTCGGGCTGATTTCTCTACCTTTTATTTTGATCTATTTGCTTTCCATCAAACTTCTTCCCTGTCAGCACTGAGTCATTAACACATGTGACTAATAAAAGAAAGAAATAAGGAGGTTGGTGCCATCCCAGCAGGGTCAGCCAGAGGAACTTGCCAAATATGCTTGTCATTCACTTGTTGTCTCAGTCACTGCCAGAATATTTTGAGCAGCAAAAGCCCCTGCAGTCCTGCTGGCTGGAGGGGATCAGGTAGCAGGCTGGCTGTCCAGTGCTTAATACCTGAGTTTCCTCACCTCCCAGTGCTCAATACCTGACTGTTTTGCATTTTAACAGCAGTTTCCCTGCTGCATTTGTTCCAGAGGTTTTCTTGACAGGTAACAGGGCTGAGTCTGGCAATGTGATTGAGACAAGTCTGCCACAGTTCCAAATCCAAGTCCTACCGTGTCGTGAGGCTGAGCAAGAATTCCCAGAAGTCACATGCACACAAAGAGCACATATGCAATACATATGTACCTATATGCATCAGCACAGNGGGTCCAGTACAATCACTGTAGATGCTTATCCCTGTAAAGGGAGTCTGTTGGTACCTGGACACAGACACTCTGGGTGCCCAAAAGCTGCCCCCGGATCCAGTCTCCCCATGGTGCGTTCCTCATAACTTTGTACAAGGGAATCCTTTCTGAAAAGGGACCGGAGAAGTGTTAGATGGCTGAAGGACTGGGAAGACCTTCCTGCTCCTTCAGATCACCTGTGTTTAATCACCTATTGCCACTGTACAAAGCAAGGTTTTGCTGTGTTGTTTATGGATAGCATTTATATAATTTTTAGAGTATGGTTCAATGTTTTCTGTTCTGTTAACAACCTCTTTTCTCCTTTCCCCTTCTTCTTTTCTTTTCTTTTCTTTTCTTTTCTTTTCTTTTCTTTTCTTTTCTTTTCTTTTCTTTTCTTTTCTTTTCTTTTCTTTTCTTTTCTTTTCTCTTTTCTTTTCTTTTCTTTTCTTTTCTTTTCTTTTCTTTTTTTCCCCCTTCTCTCCCCTCCCCTCTCCTCTCTTTTCTCTTCCTTCCATTATGTTGGACTTGACTTCAGTGTGTACTTTCCTTATGGGGATTCAATTCCTGCCATTTAGGGTTAGTTCTTGATGTATATTGACATTTGTCTTGTGCCTTATCACAAAAAAAAAAAACTATGACATTGCTCATTTTCTCAATTCAGAAAAGGAATTAACCACTTTGACCCTGCTCCATTCCCACATCTGTGAGACAGAAATCAGAGCTTTTGGCCATGCCTGTAAAGGTATCCCACTGGATTTTCCTTCCCAAGTCTTTAGTGATAACATTGTCTGTGTACAGAAATTGCATAGCAAATTTGTGCTGTAACTGCACTGTGCCCAACAAACTTTTTATCTGTATTAGAAATCCTTGTGGCACTGCAGGCCTATGCTGCTTTTCAGCCCAGAGACTGTACTAATGTACTTTTAATTTCTGTTACATTTCATTTCATAGAGTCTAATTCAATAATCCTGTTTTATTTATGTGTTTTCTGTTTGAAATTCTCTCCAAAACTGCAGTTTACTTTGATTTCTGTCTTCTTTTGGTTTTTTTTTCTCCCAGTTTTTTTCTTTCTGGGTTGCTTATCCCTCTGTCCTTTCTGAAGTTGTTCTACTGGGAACCCATTCCTGCCAATTGTTGCCAGATGCTTATTAGAATAGAAATCCCTTATAACGTGTGTAACATTGAGTTTAAGATATTTGAAGCTGATCGACATCCACTACTTTGATTAATTCTGAAAATAACTGTGAGGGGCTTTGGTAATAATATTGGTTAAGCAAATTCTTATCTCAAGTTTCTTCCCTCCTGTGTAGAGAAAGAGCTTTTTCTGATACTGCACCTGATCAAAGGAACAGAGAAATTTTTGAAAAACTTTGCCAGAAACGGGGAGCTTCATAGTCTCTCACAGTCTCTTCCACTTTGAACTTTCTTCACAAATGAACTCCCTACATTGAATCTTATTGTCCAAGGAAAGCTCTTAGGGGTGAGATGAAAGTGGTGTGGAGAAATTTTTCTCATCTAAATAGAGAAATGGGCTTCCATCAATGGATAATTCTGTTTTCCTTGATAATCTTTTAGATAATATTTTTAGATCTAAACAAGCACAGCTCTGCATTGGGCAGTAACCTGTTCTTGCTGCTGCAGAATTTCTGTGCTCCAGTGTGAGCACTGAGGTACTCAGCACTGATGAGGACAGCTTTTGGCACACACTTTGTTTTTATTCTCCAAAAGCTGTTCTAGTACTTATGCAGTGTGTTTTCTTCTTTCCCTAGCAGTGTCCCTTTGACATATAAATCACAAGTACTCAGATATATTCGCAGATTCACTTCTGAGTCCCTCTTAAAGCCTGATATTATATTTGCAATTTCCATTTCTCTGGCACTGTTTTGAGCACTGTTTATAATTCAGTTTCTTCAAATTTTAATTCATTTAGCAATATTGAGTACCATCTATTCCTGGTTTATTGTTACTCTTCTATTTATTCCAAAACCTCTTGTATTAAAAAAAGGAATATTCTCTAGCGAAAAAGCAGCTTTTCTGCAGAGGTCTTATTTTCTTCTGTACTTTTTCTACAGGATGATCATCTGTTGGCATCTTCATTGCAACCAAAATACTCACAAGCAAATTCCATGGGGGTTTTGGTAATCTAGAGTCAGATCCACAAACAGCTTTCATTGAAGGATTATTTTTCTCTTAACCACATTCATACAAATTATGCACCTTTGCTATTAGAGCATGTCTCTGAATGATCAGCATTAGAACCAATATATCTTCAGGCTGCATTGCCAACCTTACTCACAAAAGGAATTTTATTCCCCTGCTATGAACAGGATTTTTAGTTCTTTGTACTTAGTTGTACCAGACATGAATCTTGTGAGATAAAAGACTAAGCTGTGATTCAGAGGTAATGAAAACCATCAAGATTTCCAGGAGGAAAAAAAAAAAAAGGTAGTCAGATCTTAAAAGTCAGTGGATTATTCAGTGCAACACTTTATTTGGGGAACATTCCAGATAGGATTTGCAGCTTGCCAGTGCTGTTGTGGGCCATGCTCTCAGTATGAGCTCTGTGGACCCCTGGTGAGCCCTCTGATAGGGAATACCCAGCTCCTGCTGCAGCAGCATTTCTGTTGCCCTGTGTGTAAAATGAGAGCTGCCAGGAACGTTAACACCAAAGAAACAGAATTGCTGAGACACCGATCGTTCAGAGCACGACTTTTCATCCCAACACTTCTCAACATTGAGTTGCAGCTGGGAACTGGACTCTGGAGATGGTAGGACACACTTTCCTTAACCAAACCTCCCTTTCTCTTGTTGACTAATGAGGTGCATGGGTTTGATGAGATGCATGCTTCCCTGCAGGAAGTTCTAGTCCAAAGTGGTGTATAGTGCTATTAGTTCAAAATTTTTATATGGGATAAGACTAGAGGTATTAATTGATTTTGGAAGGAAAAAGATTGATGAACAGAACCACCAGAAACTTAAAAATTATTAGGGAGAGATGTACAGAATATGTACAGGGCAATTTTGACCATGGCAAGGGAGAGCTACATTTCTGGAACTAGAACTTACTTGGGAAGACTCTCCTGTCCCATGCCCCAAAGTATGGAGGGACTTTGAGAGTCTTTTTGTTTCCTAATTGCACTCTGTTGAGACTGCTTCAAGGTTAATTTTTTCAATGCATTTATGGTGTAGCATAGTCTGCCACATAAGTAAATTTAGTGTTTCACACTTCTGTTTTTCAGAAAGGAAAGAAGGAAGAGAGCAGCTGGGACTCCAGAGATCTCAGCATCACTTAACTGTGAAGTGGAAAAGAAGGTAAAAATAATACCTGGGCAAATGCTGAGTGAATACCAAAGTTGCACAGGTAATTAGGGTTCCTATCTTTCCAGGAAGCACCCATGGAAGAGAACTGGAGAGTGAGTCCTGGCTAAGGACGTGACCTTTCCATCACTCACCAAAGCAGCTGATGAGCTGCCATTACAGAACAGGTGAGTGGAGTGAAAAGGCTGAGTAGTCTCTGGATAAAACAATAAAAAAACCCAGGTGGCAGAAGCAGTTGAAGTTGGAGAAGGATATGGACTAAAAGGAAATCAGGGTTGCTACAATAGTGAAATTTTGAGAAAGTGACTACTCCACTCAGAAAACCTCCGAGAACATGCTGAGCAGTTGAAATCACTGACAGATAATAGGTGCCATAGAAGCAGACAAGTAATCTGGTTTTGATTCTTTACTTTTGAATGCCATGAATGGAAGGAACATACTTGTTTGAGATGTGACTGAGCTCTTCATAGGAACTGTCACAAGTTACTTATGATCCAAAACCCAGTTACAACACCCAGAATACCTCCTGACTAAGGAGTAAGGTGCAGGCATTTACATACAGAAGTGTATCATGGGTTGCATTGTATTATGTTTTTCATACTCATTTCCCCCTCACTTTCACAAGGGTCCATCCATAATCTCAAATCACTCCAAGGAAAAAGGGCCTTTTCTGTGTGTTAATCCTAAGTGCAATGTAGAGAAAGGGACATAGTCAATCCCTCATTAAAGTCTGAGTCATTAAGACCAGGTATCTTTCAGGATGCGACTACCATTAAAAATTGTTTATATAATATAATACTAAAAGACAAGGAAGATATCAACATTTCCAAGAACACTTAAGGATGGGAAAACTTCCTATCTAGCTTAAATTTTAATACTCTCTGCACTGACTTGTCTGCCATGAAGACCACCATATTTAGACACTGTATCTAGAAGCATTACCAGCTTACAAAGTAGTTGACGGTCAATGCAGGGCCCAAAATGTGAACACATTCTCTCTGTTCTCCAAGGAGTTACTCACACTCTACCTGTCCTTCCCAGTCCTCACTAGCACCT
>VXBA01002268.1:0-10523 GCA_013399895.1 Serilophus lunatus
CTCTGCCTCCCGAACCCTTGCTGACTGACCAAAGTGGCCGGACTGACCAAAGGAAACGTCTCGTTCCGTGGTTGCGTTTGGAATTCCTTGTTTACAGAGCAGGCCTGGGAACGTGCTCTCCTGGGAATACCCGGAACACCAGGAGGATCCCTGGAAGCCTCAGGTCAGGGCAGAGTCAGACGAACCATCCTGAGCTGGTTTTCTGGGGGATGCAATGACTCCAAAGCTGTTCCTTCCATCTGGGACAGCCAGGCAAAATATCCCCATGGATTCCTGACAGGAAAAACCTCACAGCTCCAGGCTGCTTGCCTCTTCCCAAAGCTACGTTAGCATTCCAACAGGTTCTAGGGAATAAACAACAGGAAAGACATGGCAGGGTTCAAACCACGAGCTGGGCACCGCATTCCCGCCTGGACCTGGGCTGTTCCCGTGTTTCTCTGACAGTCAGGAGCAACCCCGCTGCCCCACTCTCCCCTTTAGGAGAAGGAGACCACCCAGCCCTTAAACACCCAGAATATTTGCCCAGCGCCATCCCAGCAGTCCAGGAAAAACCACCTTGCTCCGGGAAGAGACGGAACGCCCACTTTGGGCAGGACCGGGCAAAAAGAGCAGGCAGGGATGCCGTGCAATGCCCGACCTGTGGCTCCGTGCTCCGAGTGCCGCCCGCGGGCTCCGCAGCCCCGATTCCTGCCGGGATCGGCGGGAGGCAGCGGCAGCCCCGGGAAGAGCCCCCGTGTCCTTCGGAATTGCAGCACCGGGTGTTCCCACCGGGCGGCAGCGCCGAGAGNTGGACACGCTCCAGTGTCCCAGTGCCAGTCCCACCTTTTCCCACCGAGTCCATGCACTGAACGTGCCCCTCATCTCTCTCAGGGGCCTCGTGCTCAGCACCAGGGGCAGCAGCAATTCCAGCCCCCATCCGCTCTGGATTGTCCCCCATTCCTGATTCCAGCTTTGAACCAGCCTGGGTTTCCCCCAGTTCCTGATTCCAGCCATGATTCTGTCTGAGATTTCCCCCATTCCCGATTCCAGGCACACTCTGCTCTGGGTTTTTGCTCTTTCCCAGTTCCAGGCTCCGGGCTTTCCCCTGCGTGGGAAACGCGACTTCGTCACCGGGGCAAAGGAGCAGCAGCCCAGGCCCAGCCCTGGGAGTGAGGCTCCCAAAAGTGACGAAGATAGCCCCCAGGCAAAAGGTGGCAGGGCTGCAGGGTTTCCCCTCAAAATTTTACTTGTTTTTAAAATCACTCTTCTGAAGATTAATTTCTGTCATCCGTTCTTTCTAAGGCCTGCCTTGTTTCTTTGTTACAGAAATCCTTATAAATCTTTTCCCCAAACTTTCTGGTCTGCTGCTTTTAACTTTTGCTGAGTACTCTACTAGCGAAGCTTTGCAGCTCCCTTCCCTGTTGTTTTGGTTTGGGGTGGATTTTTTAGAGAATCAAAATAGATAATGAAAGAAGGTCACAGAAGTCAGGACTAAAAAAAAGCAAAAAATGGGACTACCAAGAAAGACTTCAACTCTTTCAAAAAGGTCAGGAAAGCTTGCTTTGGAAGGTTAACTTGGTATGCCCTGATCCTTTTTTTATTATTGGTTACAGCCTATACTTGACTGTATAAATTTAAAGATGCACTGTTACTATGCAAAACTGATATCATGTGTACTAGCTAATCAGAATTCAAAACTTTAAATGCCCTCTTACAACAAATGCCAATTGTTTTTAGTAATATTTTGTAACCATACTTTAGTTCAAGGCTCTGTAGCTCCTGTAAGACTGACTTACATCATGAAAGCATCTGTGTTGGTGTGAGCCAGCACTTTGTAATTAATTTACCACTGTTCAGTCAGTTGGATTACTACTTAATTGGTAGAATTTTTCTAGCCATATGAAATTCTTGCTCCCAGAAGTACAGCATGTATGTGATAACGTACTGTTCTCTTTCACCGGGTGTCAGGATCTTGCCATGCAAGTCAGCTGTGTTTACTTTTTCCACTCTTCTGATGGTAACATGAAACCCACTCCCACTACTCCTTTTCGAAATCAGTCCTTGAAATGAAAGCTGGGTTGTTAATGTCTCTTGTCTACCACTAAATGATCTTATGTTTTCCACATTATTTCTCGGAAGATGGACTTCATTGTATTGCAGTCATCTTACTCAGGCACCAACTCAAAAGGGGCTGTATGTAATTTCTCGGGGATTCAGGGGGCACCTTTGAGGATCAGGTTAACTTGTGTATTAAAAGAAATATAAACCTAGAGACTTCAAGTTAGGCAGCCTTTTTAAAAGCAACCTTGTCTTTGAAGATCAGTAAGTGGATTGTAGACCTACCAAAATAATTATTGAACCAAATTTAGTTTGCTGAAGAGCTGCCTAACAGTTGTAAGTAAAAGAAATATAAGGCAGTAAGGAAAGGATTTAAAAAAATCAAGGAAATTGGGATGTGTGGAAGAAGCTTCTTTGGGTTGAAGTAGAGTCATGCTAATGAATATTAAAGGAACCTAAGCCTCTTGAGGCTCAATGAAGTAACCAGGATAAATGATTGAAGTGGATGCTTGGCAATACATGCTCCCTACAGAGGAGAGCAGCCCCATCAAACTGCTTTTGTAGAGCAAGAGAGTTAGTGCTGAGAACCTGATGTCCCAGCCCGTGTTGTTTGAGTTCCTTCAGCCTGCTCCTTTCTGCTTCTTACTCGCTGGAGCATGTTGATGCACCCTCAGCTTTCCAGAGTAGTTTCGTCCAAAAATAATTCAGTTTGTGTACTCTCAGCCTACTTGGTGATGTTCACAAAAGAACAGTTAGTGAGGATTATCTTTAAAATACCCTTTGATCTGAACAAATGCACTAGTGTAGACATGCCTGTACGAATTTAAGAAGGAAACAATCCCTAAGTTTTAAAACCATGGAGTTGAAACCATGTAAAAGAACAGTAGAACTTGGCAAGAAGTCTCCAGATGCCAAGGTTCCTCAGGAATAATTCCAATTAAATATTTAGTAAAAATACAGGTTTGTAGTATGGTCCAGTTGGAACTAGGAAAGTTTGTCCCTCAAATGAAGAATATAACCTTTGGACAGGGACTAAATGGTTACCCTGCCAATCTAGGGAAATGGCATCCTGTCAGTTGAGAAGAATAGGCAGTCATGAGTAAAAAGAGTTGGCTGTCGGGCATCATTGCTGTTCCTGACATCATCTGTATTTATGATCACACAGGTTTAAAGGCCTTACTAGGGAAAGAAATTTGCAATACTTTTTTACTTAAAATATCACTCTGCAAGTAAGTCTATCTCTTTTTTTTTTAATCTTATCTACCAACATTTATTAGCATAAACTGAATAAATTGATGTAACAAGTAACAAATGGAGTCAATGAACCAAAAAGGTTTTTTTTAATGATAACAATATTCCAAGGGATTTTTTCACCATTTATTATATCATCAATGGATTACATGAAAGCAACTTGTTCCCAGTGTAACATTTTTATCTATGACATGTGATTTTGTTGGCTAGTTGTTGCCTTCTTGCTTTGGTGGAGTGAGGATTGATGAAGGATTTCTTTTCAAGGGTAGAATGTTTCTGCTGGGAAAGGTGATGCTTTTCTGTTGTAATACTTGTGGGTTTTTCCCACCCCCTTTTTGTTAGGTGATCCTTTACATTCTTAAGGTAGTTTTCAACAGGAAAGTCCTACTCTGTTTTGAGGCACCAAGGTTCTATGGACAATTGTTTTCTAAGTCTCTGCTGAGTTTTAGATTAAAAACAAGTTAATGTTCTAAGAAAATTTTGGCAGCCGTTTCAAAACGGGATGAATTGATCTATAAACTAATCCAATCTAGTAACTAGAAAGTATTGCTGTGTTGTGCAATTAAGTTTTGGGCCTTATTTCTGTAACTGATACCATCATAAAGTGAGATCAATTACCTTTATCTTAGGAAACAATTGCAGAATAGCCACTTTAGTGCTGACTTACCAATATTATCATATGTACAGACCTTTTGTGTTGCAGCTTTACAGTTTCTAGAAATTAAAAACCATATACACAAAATAAAGTAGCAGGAGTATTTTTAAGTACCAAATTTTCTTTTTACCTGTTTTTTAACTGCTGAACTACTACTCCTACTCCTCTGTCTACTCTGGTCTGTCATGAAATTACTAAAAATAGCATTTAACCCCCTCCCCCCCCCCTCCCTTTTGTGGGTAATAAGTCTCATGCTTTCCTTGAGGTGTGTGTTCTGTCATCATGTTGGGTAATGCATTTTGGTAAGGCAGTGATTTAAGCAGGACACAAAATATCTATATGCTTTCTTTAAGGTCATAGCAATGCCTAAGTTACCAAGTAAATGACAGTTGATCTGATATTGGCATCCTACTAAGTAGGAGTACTTCAGTCAGTTCCTAATATAAAGAAAAATTGACAGCTTTATTCATTATTTGTATTTAACATACAGATCATGTGAACCTTTATTTTCAGCAGCATTCAGCATACTCTGAACAAAATTTGGAAAAAACACTGTACATCTAACACTTAACTACAGTAAGTGCATCCTATAAAATGCTATCTCCCACTGTAGAGGAATCTCTTTAGTCTTATTACTCATATTTTATTGGACTAAAGCCGCACGTTACCTACAGGAAATATTTCTTAAGAACAACATCAGACAAAAAAGACTGAGTTTCAAACATATCCCCATTAGCCAGACATTTCCTTGTGATGATATTTACTTTGCTGAAAAAGATTTTCTGCTCTGACTTCACTAACAATGAATGCTTGAGTATGGAAACATGGATCACTCAGAATTTTTGTTCCTGGGTATTAAGAGAAATCTTCTTTCCCCTACTAAAGGTTCTGTTGTGTTTGGCTTAAAAAAGAAAATAAAAAAAAAAAATCACAAAACAAGTGAGTATGTGGGAAGGGGGTCAGTTATGCTGTCACTTATCCAGCTAACCAGGCATAGCCTGAGCAGGGGCCACTTGCATTCTTACAGACTTGCCTTTTAAGACTTCTTTCTTACTCTTTTTCTGTAGGCTGTACAAACTGTTTACTGTGATGTGAAACTTGTATGTCAAGAATTAGATTCCATTTTTCTGTTTGTTCTGTAATAAGACTGAACTATTTTCTGCCTGTTTGGAATAACTTCTGTATATAATTTGTATGTATAAGAAAAGATCTCTTCTTTGTTTTCTCTTTTTTTTAAGGAGCTTAAGTGAAGTGGAGAGGAAAATAAGTTGTTCCATGAAACCAGATGGGATTCTGCAACATTTGCAGCCAAAAGCTTTTATGATCCTGTTTGGCTCAATCCATAAGAATTTTGCTTGTTTGAGACTGGTGTACTTACAGTCATTTTTACATACAGAGTATTTTGCAGCATATTTCTCCAGACACCAAAAATGATTCTTCCTTTTGGAATATTCTAATGGACTTGCTTACTATAAATGTGGTAAGGGGTTACTTTATAGATAGATACAGAGATATATATTCTCATTTTCAAACATTCTCATAACATTTTATAAAGGGCTCAGAACACTGGATTAAAAACTGTTCTGTATTGTGCAAACCAGCAGGATGGAGAAAAAAGTTGGCATTGGTGTGTCTCTGACAGTGGGTTGCAGTCGATGGAATAGTTTTAAGAAATCTTTGAGAGGTAACTAAAAAAGGCAAGTCTGCTGTCCAGAGGCCTAAGTTTACTGTACATGGGCTTGTACAACAACTTAAGACTGCTTAGTAATCTGCAAATTTAAAAATGCCCTTTTGTGTACATTCATGTAAATAGGGTAAGCCTATTAGAATAGTAATTTGATTTTATATTTGCAAGTGTTTCGATTTGTAAAGAAAGACGTATATTAATTTTTAACCACAAATCTGATATTCAAAAGCTATTCTAGGCAGAAAAGTGTCAAATGAATTACAGTGAAATGTTGTTGGATTCCCTTTGTTTGCATGTAAGATACCTCTTTTTGAGAGCCCTTGTATTCTTCTGAACTGTAAATTATTTGTGCTGCTTCTTTTACAATACATACAATATATGATAGAATTTGTATGAAATAAGCTTTTTCAAGGAAGAATGGTGGTGAATAGACAGATTGGCATAGCAAGGAATCAGACTCAGAACAGGATGGTTTTACAGACACTTCATTATATGAAGTGCAGATTTTCTTAAGCTCCAGTTACAGTAAGGTGGTTTGCAATGACTAACACTGGTAAGAGGACAAGTGAGTTTAATCTTTATTTTGTATTCACACAAGTTTAATTGATATGAAGTGCTGTCAAAAATGTCTTGGAAGCCTTCCAGACAAGCTGTGCTAATCAGCTGAATTAACAGTAAAGGACGTTGGTCCTTTTCTAGAGTAGTTGGATGCATTCATACCACCACAGTGTGAGGGTCCTGAGTGCTTTTTGCTCCATACCTAGGTGCAGCAAAAGTCTGTTTTAAAAAAAGTTCTGTAGGTGTGTTGGTCATTTCTTATTTTGGACTTTACAATTAGTTTCTCACTTTAGCACTTTAGCTACTGGATAAATGTAAATGTCACAAACTATACAGTGGAAAACAAATAGAAGAGGCTCTCTAAAAAGTTGATTTAAAGATGTTAATTACTACACTGAACTTCAGCCATGGGTAGTACAGTGTATAAATCTTATCCAAAATAATAAAGAACAGAGTTATGGGTCTCAGAAGCTGCAGTTAATGCCATGAGTCATTTCCAGCTGTCTTCTCCAGACATGAAGGCATTTGAACAATAGCAGCTGACCATGTGGCTGTCTTTTAAACCATTTCCAGTAAATCAAACGGAGGAACTGTGTGTTTACAGTTAAAGGATGAGGATTGCTGGAAGCTGCGCTGAACATACTTTACAGCAGGAGGTCATGGCTAGATAGAAAATAATCCTAGAAATCCTTTCTAACCTGCTTCATCTCTGTAATAACATATCCAAGACCCAAATCCTCAATTCTTGTTCGCCTTCATTTTAGAGTAAGTGTAGATTAGCGATTTTAAAGTCATCAGTATTTGTTTCAACATCTGGACAACTAACATCGTGGAAAATGTCTAGGAACTGTGATGACTCCAGTATGTGCATTTTAATTCATGGTCTTGTGCCACCTATTAAAACCTTGCCATAATATATACTGGAAAGGAAAAAGATGGGTAAGGGATTGTTTGTTATTAAAAACTGTTGTTATTTGTGCCACATCTACTCATAGTCATGTTCTGTAAGATCCTGGAAAATGAGATAGCTTACTAACAAGAAAAAGTAGCTGAGACATATGAAATGTTTTGATAAATAAATGCAGTAGGTATGTATGAAATGGAAAACTGAACTAAGCTTTTGTTCAGTGGAGCCGTACCTCAAAACACAAGACCACTTCTTATTGTAGTGGTCCAACAATGGAAACAGCTTGAGAATGTTGTTTTCATTTAATAGTTGTGTCAAAATGTGCTTGCAGGCAAAATGTTCAGTTTGGGGGTTTTAAGACTACATTTCTGCTCTAGTTATGACTTTAATGTATCAGGACAATTCTAAAACTGGATCTGAGAAAAGGGCTCCTCCTAAACCAGCATGATGGAAACTTGCTTTCCATTTTGGTATGCAAACTAAACAAAAAGATTTGATTCAAGATTTTAAAAACCCATAAAAAGGAGGAAATTGAGAAAGCACAATTAAAATTTCACCATCTGCTGACTCTAAATCAGCGAGGACAAGGGGGAGGTTTCCCCTCTGCACAACCATTATAATCAGAATTGCAGTAGAAAAATTGAGTGTGGAATAGCACAGCATCCTCCCTTCTCTTATTTGACATTCAGTGAAACCCTGGGCAGGATGAACTAGCTAAAAAATGTAATGAGAGCCTTGGCTTGACATTTCCCTCCTCTGTGCAAATCCCTCTGCAACTGTTTTAATGGCTTCTCACTGCCTTTGGTGATGCCATGTTACCTCATATGGGCCACATGTGGGTATTCTAATCTGAGGGGAAAGGAGCCTGTTTTCCCCATCTGTTTTGGCTTGCATGTGTTGGTGCTGCTGTTAATGCTGACAGCTGTGTTAATATGTGAAGCCACCTGCCACGTGGTAAATACTGCATCTTTGGGTAAAAGCTTATCTTTCCCCACTTTGTGGGAGGTGTAGGTGGCTAAATCTGGGTTCCTGTTGGCACTTCCCCTTTTATTGTTTTAAATGTGTCAAAATTATTTACTCTTAAGTCATGTCAATTACTCCTGGGCACAGAAAAAGAAAGGGATTATCTAAACTGGGCCACGTTCATCTTTTATATTGATACAGTTTTAGTATTTTGAGTAGTTTTACTATTTTCATTATTTGCCCACGATAGAACTGTTATTAGGTATGTTTCTGTATTTTTTGCTTTTAGATGCAGTGAAAAAAAAGGAGGAACGCATTTAAGCACAAAATGTTACTTGGCGGGATTAGCATTTCCGATTAGGTCGGCTCTTTGTTCTTGGACAAGCACAGCCCTCGTAATGCTTCGTGCTGCCCCGTGGTGTCCCCCCGGGCACCTCTCTGGGAGAGTGTGGACAGATTTTGGATGCAGCTAGGTGTTTTGACTGCCTCTGTCTCTGTGTGCAAACCACTCACCATATTATACCTAACTACACCCTGAGGTGATTATGAGGATTAATTAATGCTTAAATCCTTTGAAGATACCGGATACTTTATAAACGCTAATTATTATATTCAGGTTTGCTACAGTTTAGGGATTAGATCTTACTTAAGCAATAGGTAGGGAAGCTGTGAGATGTATGTGGCAAAGAAGAATTAAAAGTAATCAACAGTCACTGGGAGACTAAGCCTCCCTGCAGCCTGTTTGTGCACTCCTAATAAATTGCCACTCTTCTAATTCGGTTTTGGAGCCTAATTACTTCTATTTTGAATGTCAGAGGGAGTGTCTTCCTATAACACTCCACAGTGGCTGCAGTTACATTTTGCAGTTTTAACCCAAATTGCCACTTCCCTGAGAATTGGCAACTATGTGTAGCTACTCTAAAAATGTGATACTGTCCTGGAATTAAGCATTTCATGGGGTTTTTTGCAAAGTTTGAGGCATCTGAATTGTCTGCTCCTTGTCTGAACACTGAAAACCAGACAGAACCTTGTTGTGTACTCAGTGATGACCCCCTGAATAAGGCTGGTGACTGGTAACCATTCCATAAGAAAGCTACTTTTTGTAACCTGTGAAGCAGCCAGCTAGTCTCAACTCTGGGAACCAGTAAAAATTTAAGTGCATGTCAAATATCCACCTGAGTCTGTGTTTTTAAAATCCACATCAAAGCTATGTGAGACTTAGACAATACAAAGCAGAGCTGTCTGCACATTTTCTTGAAGATTCGTTCATAGCTGACGCAGGGGAAAGTGGACAGAAAAGTAGACAGAAGGGTTTCTTCAGGCTGTTTTATTGCTGCTGCTCTGCAGATGGGCCTCAAGTACAAACTTCCTATCTGCCCCCCACTATGGCAGAGTGGTAAAGAATGTGGGGAAAGAGGCCTTGGGTATAGAGGGGGCGCATCAAAGTGATCAAATGGGAAATAAAAAATCTTACAGAAAAGAAGTGATCACTGGCAAATGTCATCCAGAGAGACCTTAGAGTTGGAGATATTTAAAAGCCATCAGGATGTGGTCCTGGGCAATGTGCTCTAGGTGTCTCTGCCTGGATGGGTAACCTCCTAAGGTCCCTTTCAACCTCAACCTTTCCGTGATTCTGTCAGATGGCAAAAAGCAAAAAGGAGATGATGGAAAGGTGTAAGGTGTAGGCAGTCACAATGAACATCAGAGGTGCTCATCAGGGTAAGAAAGCGTGGTTCTGAATTTAAAATCCTTATGTCAGGGTTAGTCTATTTTACAAGTAACTCGTGGTCACTGAATCATTAAGGTTTTGTGCATCAGCTCTATCTATAAAATGAGGATAGTATTTGTCAGCGTGTTGTTGCAATGGCAAGGTCATCTCTGTTGGTAAATATAGTCTGATATTAAGGCAGGCCAGAGCTCTTGAGATAAAAAAAGAAGGGTTTGGTATTAAAAAACATGAAAACAAGACCAAAGAAAGAACAAAAACAAGCACTTTCCTAGGAAGGCGACTTTTTAAAAGGCAGGAGAACCGCCTTCCTCCAAGTCACTCTCATCAGCAAGAGTGGTCTGGACTTGTCCCCAGGTGCGAGGGAGGCGAGAGGTGACGCCTCCCCTCCTGCTGGGTGCCCGTGTTCGGTGCGATGTCGCGCAGCGCTGGGCAGCAGGCACAGCTTTCGTGCAGCAGCCAGGCGGTGCTCGGCCGGGACTGCGCAGCCAGCTCACTTTGCATGGACAAACGAGTGCAGTATCTCAGAGCTGGCAGGAGTTACAAAGCACCAGGCTGGCGCTGGCGTTTCGCAGTCAGACAAGAGTGTAAATTCTCAGGACTGCCTATCCTTTTTCTTACAAGGTTTTGGTTTGAGTTGTTTTGTTTTTTCCACCTCTGATCTTTTCTCTTTGTTCACACTAATTATCACCCATTAACTTGAAACAAACAAACCAAAACCCAGCGCGCCACCCCTGCT
>VXBA01002268.1:10944-30661 GCA_013399895.1 Serilophus lunatus
CGCCTCCCGTCCCGTCCCGTCCCGTCCCGTCCCGGCGATGTCCGGCGGGGGCAGCCGGCGGCGGGCCGGCCCCTCCTGGCACAGCACTTTCACTCGCTTCTTCGTCAGAAGCCCCCCCGGCGACGGGGCGGCGGCGCCGGGTGCGNGGGCCCGGGGGCTGCCCGGGCTGAGGGGTCGGGTCCGGCTCCGGCTCCGGGGACAGCGGGAGGTTCAGAAGGAGCTGGTGCGGGGCTGGGTGTGAGGCTGCGGCTGCCAGCGCCGGGGCGGGCGGGCTCGGCCGGGCGCTGTGTGGTGCCCGGGAGCGGTGCTGCGCTGCGAGGGCTCCTGGCACCTCGGGGCTTTTCCCGGGAGATGGAGCGAGCACCGGCGGAGTCCCGCGTGGAACCGCGAACAGCCCATCCTGGGGCTTCTCCTCGGCCACGGGCAGCGTGCTGTGCCCCGGGTCGCAGCCCCTTCCCTGGGCGCTGGAGGCGCAGGGCAGGGCACAGAGGACTGCGAGGGGTTTGGGAGTTTTGTTTGTTTTTTCTTTGCAGTTTTTACACTGAAAGGTTTTTTTGGACTGCTGTAGATCAGACGTCAGTGCAACATCAGTATTACTGATGTGTTTAAGTCTCAATGCAAAATCTGCGGTTTATGGAAACTTTGTTATTAATAATTTTTTTAGTGCGGGGAGACTTCACAAGATAAAAAGGTTTGGAAACTTCTTGTGTATTTGTTCCTCTTCCTTTTTTTCTTTTTTTTCCTCGTGGCTGATTTCTATGTATAAGAGGGAAAGAAGCACGTATATTCAGTTTGTCAGGCGGCCTTATTATTGGCCCTGGTTAGTGAGGACATTTCTGTGGTGAAAAGTTGCGAACTGGCTAGGCCTTATTTCCTCGGGTGTCATATTTATTTTTTGCTTTTAACTTCATGGTTTTAATCTTTGAGTCATTCCTGATACTGCATTTGTTTGTGTTCAAACTGGCAGACCAGTAAGTACAGTTTAACCAGATAGATAGTGGCTATCGCAGTAGTTCTTTCAGTGAAGAGCTTTAGCATCTTGCATTGCACAGTCTCAGCAATCATGGAAAATAGAGCCTCTTGCTGTCCTACACTGACCATCTTAAGCGACCTTTAAATGCACCATGAGGATTTTTCACTTGGTGAGTTCTGTCTTACTGTGAGCATTTGGTGTGCCACTACGCCACCGAGGGATCCACTGGTCTTTCATGAGCGTGAAACACTGCTTTTTATTTAGTGAAAAAAAGAAAGAAAGCAGGAGCAAGGCTGGCAAATCAAAGGCATCTTTACACTTGCTGGAATAGCGTGGCTGTTATGTCTGGCGGGGGTGGTTAAGATATGGGAGAAGGAGAAGGTTTGGATCTGGCTAAGGACCTGAAGAGGCAATGGGAGAGGTTTCATCGGACGACTCCTTGCCAGCTGCCTACAGCTGTGGTTTGGGATGAACAAAAAAGCCTAGCGGTCACCGTGGTAAGGAGGGGAGTGATTCCACTTCAGTGGTTTGGGCACTAAATAGCCTATGTGTAGGTAGCACTCATGGTAGACCTGCTCCCCTTTGGGCTGAAGTCTAATCTTTATCTCAATCACAGTTTCATTTCCTGCAGCCAAGAGCCTTTCCTTTATTAGGAAGCTGGGACAGTCCACGCAGATACGGAAAGGCTCCGTCCTCCTGGCCTCGTTCTTGAACTCCTCACGAGGTTAGCTGGAGGGTGGTAGCCGCGATTGCTTCCTGGAGTAGAAGCAAGCGAAAAAAGTCCGATTTGGTATGTTAAGGAGCTTTTTCTTGTCGTGCTGGGTCGCAGCGTGGCACGTTAGTCAGGAATGCTGACGTTCTCGTATTTGGTTTCCACTGGCAGCCTCCTGGCCAGATTAGCGTAATTGCATACATTAAACAGCGCCGGGTTGGGATGAGTGCCGCAGGTTGGCTCGGCGTGTTTATTGAGTGAGCTTGGCGGTGTAGGAAAATGGATCGCTGAACAAAGCGTGTGTGTGGGGAGGGGGAGCCAAGGCTGCTTTGCATATTTATTGTTAAGGTGTGGAGTGTGTAGGCGAGTTGGGGAATGCAGCTTTTGTGAAGTGCTCTGAGAAACGTACACACCAGGATGGTTTCCCGTTCAAATTATCAGGAGGATGTATATTGGAACCAGACCAAACTTGAAAGCTAGAGAAAGAAACTTTTGTATGGAGGTGTTTTGCCTACTGGTGGGGTTCCAAAAAGCAGAACACCCAGGTAGGCAGGAGAGGGAGCAGTGTGTTAACACAGGGCCACAATGGAGCAGCACTGACCTCTGGAGACGGGCGTCACACTTGATGCCTGTGCAGAACATGATGGGTTTCCGTGTTTGAAAAGCATGCAGAAATGAGCCTATGTATGTCCAGAAGTCATTTTCCATCTGCTCCTGCAAATTAGGCAATGGTGGGTGGACAGATGCTCCCAGCTTTCCTTTCCCCAGCTGTATAGCTGCCCCTCAGCTCCGAGGGCTACGGAGCCCTTGCCCTCTCTTGCTCCAGACAGTGTTCGGATTTAGCTGTGAAGAAACACAAAAGCCAAAACCCGAACTTACTGTGGCCCTGGTTTAAAATAGGAGGAAAGGGATGGGGAGAATTACACAGTTTGTTAATCAGTGTCTTAGACTCTTCTGAGAACCTCATTTGACGAAGAGCTTATGTTAATAACTTGCCCTTACAGCAATATGTAGCTCTGATGAACATGAGGCTTGCTGAAGGCTTGCTCACTTGCTTGTGGAAAAAATAAGCCGTGCAGATTAGTTGCAAGTTTCGTGGCAGCAAAAAGCAGAGCACGTGGGTTAAGAGCTGACTCGGCTTTTACATAAAATTTAGCCAAATGTAAGGAATCTCCCACAGTGCTTGCCTGCATAAGTGTGTTCTTCAGAGTTGGGGCTGCTTTGAACAACGGCTGCAGTGCTTTTCATCTCAGTTCTTTATGATTAACCTCCATCAAAGGCAGTCATTACGCTCTACTCCACTATTTGCTGTTTTCAATAATACACAATTGGTTATTAGTTACCATAGTGTTTGTCCTGGAGCAGCCTAAGTTTTAATACCTGTATCTTTAGTGCATCTGGACAAAGACACAACTCTTACAGTGTAAGTCAGTCCTCTGCAGATTCTTTCAGAAATATGCAGCTTCTGCAGCTGAGCAATTGTTCCTTTGCAAATAAATGTGACCTTTGAGGTCACGTTGGAAGCTGCCAGGGAGGTGTAACATTTCACTGAGCTACCATCAAAATGTCCTTTAATCTGTGAGTGTGTTTTATAAATGGATTTATCTTTTTCCTTCCAAGTTCTGTTGGTTGATCACATAACTACCAGTGCAAATGGGCCTTTGGTTTGTCAGGGTATTTCTTCTGCATCACTGAAGTGTTCTAGAGACATGAAACAGAGACGAGCACAACCTTTTATCTGGTTCGAAAGGGGGTTTGAGGGGCTGTTTTGTTTGTTGGTGTTTTTTCAGGCTGAGATTGTTGTTCCATTTATCCATTAGTTTGTAAATAAGAGCTTTCAGAGATGAAGAACTTCGTTTTTTTCTGCCTGAGGAAATATTGGAGAGCCTTTTTCTTCCTTTGGAACTGCCAGTCATTGTTCCAGTTTACAAAAAAAGTGTGTATTTTGTAGTTGTAAAAACTGTGTGTTTGAGGGACTGCTGCAAATTGAATGCAAGGGGAGTAATAAATTTCAAAGTTAGTTCTTCTGACATTACTACCTCCTGGCTGGTTTTGATTCAGATACCATTAGCATCTTTGAAGAAATCAGTTGTCTGCTGGAAAAATCAGTCTCTGCTTTCTAATAAAGAACCTTTTTTTCTTTCAAAAGCCAGAGCAGGATTCTTTGTGTTGTTGTTAAAAGTTAATTTATTTATGAGTGTACACAAGGGGTTATGGTTTGCAGAACCAGCAAGGGGAATACTCCAATCATATACATGAATTTAAATGGGACTTGTCTAAGTACAATGTTTATTTATGAATTATGATCATTTTCTGTACATTTGTTAATTTGAGGATTTTTCTTTTTGCTTCTTATATTTTTTCTATTATGACTTCTAGTGCAGGATAATTCAAAATAGTGTGAAAAGGGCTGATTCAGCAGGGTACCAAGTGGTTGCCTATAATTAAACAGGTAAATAGTTCTGTGCACTATAGTGGGACTCCTTGCTTGCTTAGGATGAGGCACATACCTAGGTATCTCCTGGGACTGGGAGCAGGAGGAGCAAGCCCAGCAGCTGTGTGAGAGAGACGTTTCCTGAAGGAAATGTTAAGCTTTCCTTGGAAGAAACAAAGCAACATTTTTTCCACTATTTTGAATGTTAACAGCTTTGTCTCCTTTCCAAATAATGGTGGAAGTGCCAGAGTTAATGCAAAAATGTTTCCAAACCAGCTACAAGTCTCTGGTTTTAAAGGAACAGTTGTGCAAAGGTGAAAAGTCCTCTGTCTTCTCCTCTGGTGAACAAAAAGCTCATGAGGGGAAAAAACAAATCAGATTCAGAAACATGTTGGTGTGGGGATTGTATTTCTAATTATTGTAACTTCTTAAAAAGATGGAAATCCGGCTACTGCTTTTAGTTTCTGAGAGGCTTCTGTATTTCATGCAGTTCAGTTAGTCCATACTGTTACACTGGCATACTTGCACAGCACTGTGTTGCTTAGGCTTTTCAGGGTTAGTAATACTTTGATCCTTCTGGTATATTAATTTTCATTCTGTTATTATTTTTATCTATTCTAACTGACTTTACAGTATCACTTTTGAACACTCAAGGTCAGAAAATGGCTGTTTCTTTAGTCATCTCACTTTCTCATGTCAATTTTGAGACATGAAATGTAGTCTCGCTATAGTCTCTAACAGCGTTGTGTTCATGTGGTTTCATTACTTGTCTTATTTTGAAATAGACTCTTTGTTTTCTGAATGTTCCACTGTTTTTCTTCAGTTGCTAAAATATTTTAGTGAAGGCAGTGTATCTGCTTAAGCAGTTTGGAGGTCCCGGGGCTTAAAAGTATGAACGTTGTGTTCATCTGAACTTCACCTGTGGATGATGATGTGCTGGGAAAAAAATGCAGCAAGAAGCATTTCTTGTGAACACACAGAAGGCAAAGGCAGAAGGACTTGCAGTGGCAATCATCAATCACCAGTCACAGACTGCAGATTTAGCCATAATATTTATTTTGGTTGAATGAAAAAATGCATGTTTTCTAAGCAAAAGCATTACCAAAAATGACTGGAAAGTGTCTGTAGGATCCTTCCTAATACACATTTTGTGAGTAAGAGAGTTCTCTGGAGAGTATTCTTGTGTTGCAGTAGTAGCCCTGTATGTCTCTGCCAGGAGTTTTCTAGAGTTTTTTGCCTGACTAGCAGGGCTTGCTGTATTTTGCTGGTGGCACCAGTCTCTCTTGCTGTTTTTTTTCCTGGGTGCTTTTTCTTAATGACATCTTTTTTGAAATTCTCTTATGCTATGATTATCAGGACAGCAGTTGCTGCTGATTTAAAGCTTTCCTGGATTAATTTTTTTTTAATATCTTCTATTTTCATGCCATATTCTAAATACCACTGTTGATCCCCAATCCTGCAAACATGCCATTTGAAAAATATTCTTTATTATTTTAACTTCTTATATCTTAACCTTGATAAATAGTTTGTAAACCTGTTTATGTTATTCTACCAAGTTTATGTGCTAGTGACCAGTAACATCTTTATTTCATAATTTTATCTAACCAATCAGACTGGCAGATAGGGAGCAGATTCTACATTAGTGTTGGTTACTATGGTTGACAGATGCCAG
This sequence comes from Serilophus lunatus, assembly GCA_013399895.1. Classification (NCBI taxonomy): domain Eukaryota; kingdom Metazoa; phylum Chordata; class Aves; order Passeriformes; family Eurylaimidae; genus Serilophus; species Serilophus lunatus. Next base: position 16,736 of record VXBA01002268.1, read on the forward strand.
AAGAAAAACCTTGATGTAATCTGGTATAATCGTACTGCCCAATATCAGAGTAAGCGCTACTCAGAAACATTTAGATTTCTCTTCTCTAGCCTTTGTAGGGCTACTCAGTTCCCTCACATGTCAAACAGATTAAGCTCTTTAGAAAGGGTGATGGTGGCCCATCATACTTCATTTCACTTAGTTCTAGGTACATGTTCAGTGTAAAGACACCGTTTGGTTCTTGCAATTTTCAGTGCAAATTTTCATTGTAAAATGTGGCTTGTCTGGTTTGATAGCATCTTTACTGTGAAATTTTTAATAATAATAATAAAATATTTACTACATATTTACTACTAAGACACTTTGTGTAGCTCACATAAAGTGTGACACAGCACTGCTAATGCAGAACATGAAGCTGACCCAGCTTTGCTGCACAAGCAAAGAACAGTATGTAAATAAGCAGCATAAACAGGTCTGAGAGGAAAAATTGTTTCAGTTAAAACAATCTAAATTGCTTAATGCTGTCTGTAATCAAACCAGTTTCGAAGTAGGGTAGTTTCATTGAATATAATACATTTTTTTGTGCTATTTCAACACTTACATTAATCAGAAATTATAACATTTCTTTTGCCTAAGTTCCTGCCTTCTCTTCCTGCTGGCTCCATTTTCTCCCTCCTTACCTTTCTCTGCTTTCTGTTTCTTTTCCTCTACCTCCATCCCTCTTTGTTTTGTATGAAATAGCAGCTTTGCTTTCCTTTCCTTTGACCCTCTGATTTCAAACTTGCTAACTTATTTTTATAATTTCCATTTGTCTTAATGTCTTTACTTCTCCTCTCCGGTGTGTGTGGCCTAAGCTTAGGCACAGAAACAGGAGCCAGGAACTTCGCATTCAAATTTCTGTGCAAACACTCCCTCTCTCTTTAAGACAAGTCCCAACAGCCTTGCCAGAGACTAGAGGCAGGCTTTGCCGCTGCTGCTACCATTTGGTTTCCCAGGAACAGTGTTAGCCTTGGGAATCTTGCTGAGGAGTTCACTGAAATTTATCATTTTAAAGCTTTTCAAAAAGGACAACGTTCTGGTTTTGGGGGGAACTTGATGCACAAGGCAATTTTCTGGAATCCTTTGATTTTTCTCACATCTGGTTGTCACTGAGCTTCACAGAAACGTTTTCCTCTGGATTAATTGAGCAAATGATTGCTGTACCCTTGCTCATGTTGCTCAATACGCATGCTAGAAGTTTAACTCTTGAAAAATTACCTTTGTGATTAGGTACTCATAGTTCTGGCTGCACAGCACACGAGTGCCTTCACGAGGTGTTTCCCTTTCAAGTCTATTGCACTGAGTTGGATTAAAGAGGAAGGAGAGAACAGTTGATTTTCCAAGGCTCCCGGGTGACCTGAGGAGTTAATAAATGTGGTATTGATCCTAACATTGCTGAAAGCTGTGAATTGTGGAGCTCGGTTTTGTTTATGAGATTACAGCTTCACTTGACAAACTGCTGAAATATCATCCTTAGCTGCTTAGATTTGGTGCTGATGCTCCAACTGAAGTATTTCCAAGTGTAATAGCAGTGGGCCAGCACTCAACATACAGAGGAATATAAAAAGACCGGATGTAAGAAATTGTTTTCTACTTGATCTGTTTCAAGAAAGTGAAAAGGATGTATTTTTGGTTCAATTTAATACTTTCACAGATAATTTAAAAGAGGACAAAGCTTTAGCATGCGAAGTTTGCTGATGACAAGAGTAAAAAGTATGGACATCACAAACAGACTGATGTACCATGGGTGGCAGACAGTTGAACATGCCAAAGGAAAGTGGTGCCTCAGAGAGAAAGTATGATTGATGGATGTATAGCAACATTCATGTATTCTGTGGATGGACTTTAGTTACTAGAGTATTGAGTCTAGTTTTGGTGTCCATGATTTATCTTAGAAAAGGTGCTGACAAACTAAAAAGGGCTCTAAGAAGAGCTCCACAGCAATTTCATGTCTGGAAAACCTCTGTCACCTCTGTCAGAATAAAATGAAGTAGCTCAGTAGCATTTAGTTCATCCAAGAGAAAGTTTTGAAAAGGCAAGGTTAGAGTTTGAGGAATGACTCCACTTCAAGGAATATAACTGGAAGGGAAATCAGAGTTAAGGGGTTTTTTTCTCAGTAGACCTGTGACTCCAAAAGGTTATTTGAACTTTAGACCTTTATAGTCTGTCCCACTAGATGCAGATTGATCCCATAGCTGAGAGATGAGGCTTTACAATTCACAATAGTAAGCCTAACAAGCAGTTAGTTTACATAGAAAAGTCTTGTTTGCAAAGGTAGATTTTCCATTGCTTGTTGTCTTTTAACCAAAGCTCGTATCTTTTTGCCATGTGTTAAAGGTTTAACACAGGTCTCCCTTGGTGAAATTTCATCATCTAGTCTATGCTGGAGGCCAGCTTCAGTAATCATCAGGTTCTGTATGGCAAGTTTTTTATGGTTTATCTATAAAAATATTGCTTAAAAGAGCCGAATTTTTAGCAGTCATCTTTTTAATTACCGCTTGGAAGCTGAGACAGAGAAGAAACCAATACTAACCACCCTATAGCTCTTAGCAGTTGTATAATAAAAGTTTCATAACTATTTCTGGTCTGTGGATGTGGTTTGAGAATCCCTGTAATGTGCTGAAACTTCATGGAGGTTTTGCACATCTATATTTCATAGTATTATTAGACTTGTGGTTTTCCACTCATTTACATTCTTCAGGGAGACTCTTGCACAGATGAATTTTGAAGTACTAGTTGATGAGATCTCTCTGTTTCTCCATTGAACTGTCCTGCTGGAAGATGAGCACTGAAAGTGTACATATTGCCACTAACTGAAATTGGAAAGAAGTCATGACATCAAAACCAAATTAGGTGTACTGCCCAGAGAGGGGTGATAGGTTTGTTCAGAGAGAAGGAAAAGGCAGGGGTTAGGAACTGGCAATATACTGCAGAATGCTGAAATAAAGCGGCAAGAAAGCAAACCTAAAATGGACATTAGCCGAAGTGAGGACTCCAGTGGAGGGTGAATTGTATCAGGTATCCAAAAAAACCCCCCAAACATCTTCAGGAAAACTGAAGATGTATTTTAGAAAATACTGGGAAGAAGATGTTACAAGTGAGGTCATGAAACCTGGATAGATTGCTGTGTGTCAGGCTTAGTTTGTTAGCATTATTCAACTAAGGCCACCCTGGAGCATCCTTCAATTTAGGCATTGCATACTCTCTTACCATAACGAGTCATTAAAAAGTTTCCGAGTTAATCTGAAGAGAAGCCCAGTTAAAAAGAAATAGTGCCAGCCATCTGGATGTGGTAACAAACAGGGTTTGACTATTCAGGGAGTCATCTGTCCTTGAAAAGAGAGGAAGAGAGATGGCAAAGTGATGGAGCACTCACCTGTGTGGTTACGTCTGGGCTGCACAAGAAGTGAATGCTGGAGCTGCCGCGTTGGGAGAGACTTTGCTGCAAAGCTGTGGGAGAAGTAGGGAGGGCCTACACCCCAAAGTGCTGCCTTAGTGCTGTCTGAGTTGAGCTTTAGCCAGCTGTCCCTGTTTCCTTAAGGGAGTGCCCATTCATTTCCCCTTTCCCAATCAGCCACAGGCAGCCCGTACCTTGTTTTTGTGAAAGGAGCCTGAAATGTCACAGCAGTTACTTTCGGTTTGCACAACTCCGCATCTGGTCCCTCTCACCAAAACGTGCACGTTTGTGCTTTATTACGCTCGTGTGTTTCCTGTAGGCTTGTTTTTCTTTTATCTGACACAGCACATTGACAGTCTGCTGCCTGCACAACACGGGTGGGGTAGATTAATAAAGGAAGAAGGGGATGGATGGGCTTTTAATCTGCAAGGTCTGAGGGATTGTTATGAAGGACGAGTATGGAGGAAACAGACTTCTTGCACCGTACGGAGGCGGTGTGAGGGCCTTTTGAAGATGGGATTGTTTGTAATTGTCTTGTTCTGCTTTTAGAGGCAGTGGGAAAAGATCTTGCAAACCATGTACTTAAATTTGCTTCATTAAATTGAGGTTTCTTCCTTGACTGTAATCCCTCATTGAAACTCTTTTTGTGTGAGCAACAATGCTGAATGTGAGCATCTCCCCTATAAGAATCTCTAACCTCTCTTTCCAAAGTGTAACGATTAAAAACTTGGCCCACAAACCTGCTTCTGATTCAGACACCACCTGTCCAAGTATTACAGAAAGGTCAAAACAGATTTTCAGCAGCAGAGGAACAAAAAGCAATAAAAAATGACACAAAGAAAGGTTTGTTCAGAACATACAGAATTATGTCTTCTATGACTTAAGTTTAATCTTTATTTAAAGAGTAAGGGTGATGCTAATCAGGTTAGGCGTGCAGGCAAGACAGTAGAAAGAGCTGCAAGATAGCTGAGGAGAAGAAATCTCTCTAACCTTCCCCTAAACCTTCTCTTAAGATTAACTCATCCATGTAGGGTACACTAATACATAAGAGAAAAGGGAATGTCTGGCAGAAATAGCAACAGAAGGGCAGTAGATTACATATCTGAGAAGCAGTTGAGAGGCTTGGTTTCTAGTCTTAATTGTGCAGTGTCTTTTATTACTCTGAATGTTATTTGGTATTCCTGTGCCTTTTTTCTCTTTTAATCAATAAAATGAGAGTAATATCTGTCTAAATATATAAACAAATGGTTCTAACAATTTGTAAATGACTGCCTGTATAGTTAAGAAGTCCATGGAAGCAAGCTGACATGGCAGAGGTGTTTTTTGTCTCCTAGGATCACGCTTTGCTCTTTTGCTTCTTAAAAGCAGATACAAAGTACACTCAAAATTTGGGTTAGTAGAGGCTTATTGCTGGGTATATAGAAGTGGTAGTTTGTGAAGTATAGAGTTGAAGACTCGTTCATCTGCCTAAATTGGCCAGTGTGAAATGGCCTAAGTTTAGATATGCTGAACTGAAGGTAGCATTCTTGGTACCTGCCTTGGCAAAGTGTTTTAAAAAGTCTGGGAAAGCTTAAAGCTAGGAGGAAAATCTGTGGAGCCACACTTTAAAACTACAGTTGTAGCCCAAACAGGGGGTGGAATCCTCAGCTCTCAGTGAGCCTGTGTGTACTACCAGTCAGTTCTTTTCACATCTTGGCAAAGGCAGAAGAATTTGGCGGTGTGATACGTGCTACCAAGTCAGCAGTTATAACAATACTCAGTTGCAGAGATTGTTCTATAGGAAACTCCCCCCAAACGACCCTTTAGAAAACAGTTCTTGGAAGTGTAACATCTAGTCAGTAATGATAGGATAGCATGGGCATATAAAAAATTAAAGCATAGACAGTTTTTAGCCTAAGTACTAAATGTCTCATGTATTTCCAAAGAATTAATTTTAATTTTGAATGCTATAGCTTAGTAATTGTGTTCACCTTCTCTCTGAATATAGACTGATGTCATGAAATTACTTTGGTGGGAAGGATGTTAAAACTTATCTAGTTCCAACCTTCCTACCATGGGCAGGGACACCTTTCCCTAGACCGGGTTGCTCAAAGCCCCATCCAGCCTGGCCTTGAACATTTCCGGGGATGGGACGTCCACAACTTCTCTGGGCAACTTGTTCCAGTGCCTCACCACCCTCATAGTAAAGAATTGCTTCCTAATAGCTCATCTAAAGCTACTGTGGTTTGGTTTGAATTCATTCCCCCTTGTCCTCTTACTACCTGCTCTGGTAGAAAGTCTCTCTCCATCTTTCTTCTAGGCTCTCTTGTGGTACTGGCAGGCTGCAGTTAGGTCAACCCATGGCCTTCTCTAGGCTATACAAGCCCAGTTCTCTCAGCCTTTCCTTGGAGCAGAGGTGCTTCATCCCTCTAATCCTGTTGGTGGCTCTCGTTTGGACTCACTCCCTTTATTCCCCAGCCTGTATTGATACCGAGGTTTATCCAGATAAATGACATTTGTAGCCCTTCCGTTGTCTACTGTGGTAGTCATGATGTGGTCACTGCTGTAGAATGCCACAATGCAGATTGGTCAGGCAGGACTTTCCCTTGCTGAAGGCTTGCTGGCTGTCCCAAATCACCTTCCTGTCCCCCATGTGCCTTAGCAAAACTTTTAGGAGGATCTGCTCCACGATCTTCTCAGGCACAGAGGTCAGGTTGACCGGTCAGTAGTTCCCAGAGTTGTCCTCCCCATGCTTTTTAAAGGTGGGTACAATGTTTCCCCTTCTCCACTCACCCGGGACTTTACCCGACTGCCTCTTCAAACATCATGAAGTGTTGGCTTGGCAACTATATCAGCCAATTCCTTCAAGTTTCTCAGTGATGCATCTCGTTGGGTCCTATAGACTTATGTGCATTCAGGTTCCTCAGGTGGCCACAAACCTGATCTTTGCTTACAGTGGAAAGCACTTTTTTGCCACACTCCCCACCCTGGTGTCCATCCACATCACAGGTGTGAGGAGAGATTGCCATTGAAGACTGAGGCAGAAAAGTTCTCATCCATTGTTAGTTTTCCAGCATTGTTTACACCTTTGACCTGCCTTTTCTGGTTAACATACCTGTAGAAACCCTTCTTGTTACTCTTTGCATTCCTTGCCACTTCAGTTCCAGCTTCACCTTCATCTTCCCCACCTCATCTTTACACATTTCACCTCTATACTTTTCCCAGGTTGCCTGTCCTTGTTTCCTTTGCCCCGTGCATTTGCTTCTTTTCTTTTAGTTTCACCAGCAGATCCCTACACAGGCATGCCTGTCTCTTCCCTTCCTTGCCCACTTTATTGCCTCTGGGGCTTGCTAGCTCTTGCAGTCTATGGAGACTTCCTTAAAGATCTGCCAGCTATGTTCTGCTCCCTTGTCCCTGTAGTGGTTAAAACACTGTTAGCGTTCAGGGGGGAGAGTTCAATAAAGGTGACGGAGAAACTGAATAGAATGGCCAGCAAGGGGCTTTTATTACAAGGGAGTTATTTAAAAAGGGACAGGGGGAAAGGGTAGTAAAGGGTGTCTTTTCCCCTCTCGCTCTCTGGAAGCACCTTCGGCCCTTCAGCCTCTCTGGAAAACACAAACACAGGTGAAAACCAACCAGCTCCCTGCCCTCCTTTTGTCCGAATACTTGCTCCCAGGTTGAGAGGAATAGGTGGAATCCTGCTGGGGCACTGCAGACACTGGGCACCGGAGCGCTGATGCTCTTCCCAGCAGCGGCGGCCGAAAAAAGGGGCGGGCCCGAGCTGCGTTTTCGCTGTTCAAGCTTTCTCCCTCGTCGCTTGAATGTCGTCACCTTCTTTTCCGGTCACAGCTAGCTTCCCATTCGTCCAGTTATTCGGGCTCAGCCTCACTTCCGGTGTTCTCTTGTTGGAGAAGTCACAGGTTCAGTCGTTAGGCGCCATCTTTGTTCGCATGGCTGCCGCACCTCAAGAGATGTCACAACGCCAATACGATGCCAGGGCGAGCTCTCCATTGCGGTCTGCCTGCAGCCGTGGCGCTGAAAATTCTCGGCCAGGCTGGCCTGGGGCTGCGGGCTGCTGCCTGCGCTCCTCGGGGTGGGGGTGAGAAGCCGCTGCCCCCCCGGCCGCTGCTCGCCCCAGGAAGCCACCGTGCCTGTGCGGGAAGGGACGACCCCCGCCTGCACACCTCACCGAAGGGAGACAGTGGGCAGAGAACAGAAGCTATCTGGGTTACAATGCACAAGATAGCCCCTGGGGCCATGCACGGACGGGGCTAGAAAAACTGCTGCTCGGCCCCGGCCTCGGGGACACCAGGACTGGCACAGGTCCCGCTCCGTCCTCCGCCCCCCCCAACGACGGCTTTCTTTTTGAGGAAAACTGAATTTTAATCGGGTAAGTGGGGTTTCGGTCTTACACCTCCTTTCAAAAGCCCTCTTTAAACGGCCACAGTCCCTGAGATTCTATTGACTATCTGACTGAAGAGCTGGAAGCTTGCTTTCCTAAAGTTCAGAGGTGTAATTTTCTCCTTACCTAATCCATATCTCTCGGGACTTCAAACTCCACCAAATGCATCAACATTGCAGCCCAGACTGCAGTGGACAACGTGGGTTTATATTGCAACATATGGAAATAGGTGTGGCATAATTACATCTGCTTCACCATGTTTCGGGTTAGTTCTTTTGATTTTTGTTTGGGTTTTTTTTTAAATAAGGAGTGTAGGTTTGTGTGTGTGGGCCTAAAAACGTTATTATTTTATTTTTCTCTTTAGAGAATTTGTGGGGAAAATACTGTTCAGTGTTCTAAAATATATGATTAGTGACTGTTGCATGATTGATATAATGATGAGAAGGAGGAAAGCCCTAAAAATTATAGAGGGTTGTTAGTGGGAAGGGATGTTTCGTCATGTGAGCCAAATAAACAGTAGCCAGCCAGCCTGTTCTCTAGTCCCAAGGACTGAGTGTGGCACCAGCTACACTCACCGTGTCTGTGGTGTATAGGCTGTAGAAAGTAATCTTGACTCTTTTGGAAAAAAACAGAACAATTTTATCTTAAACAATTTAAGAAGCCTGGGTGCAGCAAAGCAAGCTTTTGTGCTGTAAACTTCGTTCTTTCAGCATGAGTCATTTGGTTTCTGTCAGAGATCCATTTAAAACTGGGCCCTGGCTAAAGGTAGAAGAGGTTCACAAGAAGTAGCCTCAGTGGTGAGGTGAGCTGCAATGCTCTGTGCTTGCTCCTGCCTGCTGAGTGTCATTCGCTGCCCCTTCGTGTGTGCTGGTACAAATCACTTCCCTGTAAACTGGATCACAGGCTGGATTTTTTCCTGATGAAAACTTCTCCTCCCCCCTTGACTTTATCCAAAACTGTGGCCCTGCTGAGAGCCCTACTCAGCTGAGTTAAAGATGCCAAGAGATAAGTGAGGTCAAGGAGGAAGGAGTGGAAATTTCTGAAGCCACTTCTGCTGACAAAGTCAGCATGTTGAGGAAGTACACCCTAAAGCAAAAGGTTAAGGAATGTGGAAACACTAGAATATAAGCCATGAAAGGGTGTGGGGAATTGCTTCCAGGTTTAGGGTTATTTTATGTTGGAAAACAAAGTTTTGATACTTCTTTTTTTTTTTTTTACTTGTTGATTTTAAGATGCTTCTCTGCTGAATTGCATTCCTCCAGTTTTGGTATGTATGCTATGGAATTTCATAGCGGTCTGTCCAAGCCTGGCTGGCTAGGATAAAGTAATACAGACATGTATTTCAAATGCAAACAAGAAATAGGAAAGTGAAAAAGGGTTTTGAGAAGAAAACAAGATGTAAAGGGGGTAATGTGAGCAAAATAAAGTGATAAAAGAACAGGACACCTTTTCTGGCAGTACTTAAGGAAAGCAAGGATCTCATTTGCGACCTGCAGACCAGTTCCATAAAAAGTGATGTCCTCAAGTCAGGAAGAACGTCTGGTGGAGATCAACCTCATTATTCTGCTCTTAAGTACAGGGAGTACCTGTCCATGTCATGTGTATGAGCATCAGGAAAACCTATGCACATCTGAGAAGGGTAGCTTGGCTTTTTGGGTTTGGTGGACATTTTGGAGGGGTTTTGTTGGTTTTGGTTTGTTTTTTTTGTTTAACCAACAAAAACCTCCAAAAAACTAGGAGGGAGAAAATAGGTTATGTATAGAGAAGCTTTTCTATTAGTGTACCACATTGCCCAGAGTGATTGTGACATCTCCTTCATGAAACACATTAACAGGAGAAGAAATTAATAGGTTAGAATATTAATTCATCTGCTCTGTCTTCCAGGAAAGCAAATAACAGACAGACTTTCTGTCTGGTGCACTCTCTGAAAAAGCATCTTTGTGTTTATGAATGCGTTATGAAAGATTACCTAAGGTGATGTGAAAGTACATGGGTTTTGACTCGAAGGGGATCTATAAAAGGGAGGAAGAAGCTTTTCTTTTGATGTATCTGAAAAGATGTGAAAGATCCTGAAAAACTTAATTGCAGGAGAATTCTGTTCTCATTTTTGTTCAGGGAATCCTGTCTCTCAGCAGCTGAGAAGGAAACTAATATTTAGTCAGGCTGGCTTTTGTATTTTGTGTATATACCAATGTTTATTGAATGCAGATGCCTAATCCACGTGAGGAAGAAAACCTTTCTTTTCAGAAGTCTTACTGAGATGTACTTGCCTGTGATTTACAGTCAGGAGCAGTAGGAGTACCAGCGCTTCTAAATTCTTGCTCCAAATCCTGGCAGAATTTCACCAAAGTGCAAAAAGTTGGTTTTTATTTTTATTTCAACATCTTTCAGTTCATGTCTTCCTGCGAAGAGTTCAGAAATAAGGGCTTGTGCATTTGTCAATAGCAAAGTTAAATTTCTGAGATTGATGAGGAAATGTTTTTGAAGTCATTATGTGTTCATTGGAATACTTTCTCACATGTTATGTTGGTAGAAAGTTATTTTTCTCCATGGTATGGTACCCAAGGCAGGAATCGATTGCTGTTACTGACATAGTCTAATGTTCTGTGATACATGTTTGCTTCTAAGTTGCATGTAGCATAATGGTTTTGATTGAATGTTGTCTGATGGATTCTCTTTAAGGATTGTTGGACTTGATGATCTCTGCCCAACCTTGTTCATTCTGTGTGTGTAATTAGGGTTGTGGAGGGAGATGGTTCCCTTCATTCCAAAGATAGCCTCTGAAGAAAATTTTGGCCAAGATGAATGGGCAATAAAGACATACATGACTTTGGACTTCTGACTTTTAAAATGGAACAAGAGGTGTTTCTTTGGTAGTAACAACATGCATGTTGTCCTTTTTCTAAAATTGTTTTCTGCATTTGCCTGCACAGCCCCATTAGGTATGTTCAGTGAAGAGCTGTTAGATGTGGTAGCTGTGACTTGTGATGATTCCATCTGCCATAAGTACACTCCACCTGCTCACAGTCCTCAGAATGGGCTGTACCTTCTAGCTGCCAGGTGTGCCAGATAGTCCTGTGGCAATGAATCCTGACTGATCAACTACAGTATCATTTTTCCAGCAGAAAACAATATATGCGCATGGAAATTTTTTCTTTTTCCAGGTGCAAGAGCTGAGATGCTGTGTGCCATTTTGAAATGCCATAAGTTTGAAAATCTCTGTATGAGGTGAAACAGACATTTTGTTTTTATCTTCAGCTTCTTGGGGCATGGCTTTTTGAGTTACAATATGTGCAGAGTATGTGCTACAGTTTTGACAATATGTTCTTCTGTCCCTTTAACACTGTCTTGTATTTAAATTGAATAATACTGGTTTTGTCCTTCTTAGGTGGACTTGAGTAATGCAAGCACTCAGTGTGACAAAATATTTTTGTTTTTCAGTTCTGAAAACAAAGGGAGTGGAGCCATAACTTTAAAGAGCGACCAAGAGAAAAGCACAACTCTGCCTGCACTTTTGAAGGTATGGTTTTTATTGGCTAATATTTGTTAGAGGTAAAACTTGCCACCTCTGCTTGTGACTACTTGTCAGAGTTCCAATGTTGCACATATTCCTGCACTGCAATGTAGCACCTGATTTCCATGTTCTGGGTTAGGGTCAGTTATGCCAGGGTTTTAATATATATGCAGAAGTCAGAAAAACTGTGCTTCACATTTTTAAAACAAAATTCACACTATGTACTCACGTGAAAGAGCTGAAACTTCAGTGCTAATTCCATGTGCAGTTAGCCAGCAAAGCAGAGAGCTCGTATTTTTATTAAATGATGCTTTCAGGCATTCCTCTAAAGCACCTTTTCTGTATAATTTATGAATATCTAACCAGCAAGTCTTTGCTTGCCTGAAGGTCTCCTGGTTGCCACCTAAAGCACTGTCCAATCTTTCTGCTGAAATCTGTATGTACGTGGGCTGTTCTTCACCAGTTCCCCGTGTTAGTCATGCTTGTCTTGTCCTGTAAGCACTGTACTGCAAAAGAGGACATGCTTCTCTGGGATCAGGGCTTTCTCCTCTGTCACTTGACACAGCTATGAAGTTGTGTTTGGATTTAGTCAAATATCATAAATTATTACATACAGGACAAGTCCTGGTGACAACACCTGCCTTTGCTGCTGTCACATCCTACCCTCCACAGAGCCATTTTAGTGCTTTCATTCACTAAGCAATTTTGCTTGATATTTTTTTTTTTTTATTCCTTTTCAAAATCGTTTTAGTTTAATGCAGATAATTTGGTGGCAGGCAGCTTCCACAAAAGGGCCTTGGCTAGTCTGCCAGATTTATTTGGGGATGTAGTAGGCTTCTTAACACACTGAATCTGAGATTTCTGTCCTGTGTTGCATTTATTGAGCATTGATGGTGCATGGAGAAGTAAGTGGTTGTCTTCCTGTATGGCCTACAGTCCCTGTGTTGTTGCATGTTCAATATGTAGGGCCTGTTTGCTTGGGCTTCACTGAAGGTGAAGAGACACTGCAGTTACCTCTACAAAAACCCTAACAGTGTTATTAGCTCAAGAACAATTCCATGTTGACTGGAATTTGTCTTCATTGATGTGGGAAACAATGTGGGGATGTTTGTTCAGAAGCTCTGTGGTTTCAAGCAAGCTCTGACAGTTACAGCTCCTGCAAAATGCCACTGTACACCCTCCTATCACCATAAATCACAGATTATTGGTTTTATATGCCTTGAAAGGATTCTGATAAACCAGAGGATTCAACTGTAATAGAAGAAAAATTTCTGCATTTTAAAAAAACCACATTTGTCCGTGTTAAATCACACAAAAATTCTGAAACATGTTTTCCTTTTGAGGAAGGCTTGGATAGAGGAAGGGAAAACATACAGCTTACATGCACAGGACTTCAACACCAGCAATCCTTAAAAGGAAGTGTGAATAGGGCTAGATCTCCAGGAGCAAGCAGGATGTTTAGGTGAAGCAAAGCAAGCACTGCAGGTTTAAGTTGCCTAAGAATGTTTCTTGCCAAAAAACTGAATCTCAGGTTTTGAGGGTTTTTTAATTTAAAAAAAGTCTTCTGCACAAAACTTGTGTTTTTGTAATACTGTACTAAAAGTTGGTGCCAATATTAATGCTGCAAAGTTTTGTTCCAAGTACCTGATCTCTTTGACTTGCCGTAACTTTTTATTTAATTACATGGTCTTTGGTCTATGTTTTGAAGCCCAAAATGCTGCAATGTACATGACATTCTCTTTGAAATAATACCTGGAGTTTGTATGGCTTTAGGAAAAAGGTGTGGTTTTGTATTACTGGAATATGCTGGCTCTTCAGCTGTACTGAGAGCTTCCTGTCTAACTTCCCTCTTCCTTGAGCATGTCCAAAACCTTGTGATACACTTGAACAGTTTCATACACGTAGTAATGAGTACTTTTAGCACTATAATTTTTTTATCTTGTGTGCACTGAAATTACAAGTAGATAGTAAAAACTGATTCAGAGGAGGTGCATAAACTACTTATTTCCTATTCCTTCCCCCATTTTCTAATGAAAAAATTTTTATTGGTGTTATTTTCCCCCTGCTCTCTCCAACATACACTTGTGTTTTGGAAACACCACACAGTCTGGTACTTGACATTGGCCAAAATAAGCTGTCTTCTACAAAGATCACTAGAATGCAGCTGGAGAGAACTGAAACTGTTTTATTTGTGGTCTTGGCAGTGCTGAGATGACCTTAGAGGTCTTTTCCAACTTAAACAATTCTACAGTTCCATGAAAGGTATAATAATCTATGGTATTAAAGACATTTCAGTTTTTTTCATTGAATCATCAGGGTTACTATGGGCTGAAAAAAAAAATAATGTTGTTATGGAATGTGTACTTTATGAAAAATCTATATGCCTACCTGAATTGAGTTTGGACAGGTTTCCATAGATGTCCATGTCTCTGAACTGTGCTTCCACAAAGTCATTTCAGGTGGGTAGTGACTAAAAGTGAAACCATGTTGTGTCTGTGTTAACTGTCACCAAGTTAATGAGCCATCATATTTCTGATTTCACTTACATGCTGTGATTTTGTATATTCATTGGCTGTCTCAGCAGGAGGCCAGGGGCAAAATGGGGGGGGGGGGGGG
>VXBA01002268.1:30685-98698 GCA_013399895.1 Serilophus lunatus
GGGGGGCGCGGAACTGGAAGTCTCTGATTTAGCAGCAAAGGTTGAATGTCTGAATTATAATTGACTGGGTGAGTGGAGCTGGGAAACATGCTGAGCTATGGTAGCTCTTTGACTCTTCTTAGCACTTTAGACACCAGTTCTGTACTTTACCCCTGTTATTCTTTTCCCTGCAATGAAATATTTAGGTCATAGAGAGAGGAAAATATATTTTAATACTTACTTTTTGAAATTGTGAAGTCTTAATTTCTCTGTGCCAAGGGGACTTTATCAGTTGTCACTTGATCGCTCTCAAGAAAATATTACTGAAATATATTTGCCATGTCTGTTAGTTCGTTGCAGAAAGTACACCAGTCCCTCCCAGTATTTATTTTCAGGTTTTGTTGTGCTTCTGTTTCTTTGAATTAGAGCTGTAAACAGTGTCCTTTCTGAGTAAACGCTCCATTTTGAGCAAAGTGATTGTTGAACAGATGGTTGTGTAGATGTAAACAGTTCTTGAACTTCATGTTTAGTGTACTAAGTATCTGCATTATGGTGTCCAGAACATGTTAGTATATCATTAACCTCACCTTCAGTGCTACAGGGACTTTGTTTTCAAAGGGAATATTGCAACAGTGCTCCCTGCAGAAGTGTGTTTCACATGCTTTTGGTAATGCCTTTGAACTGAACAACTGGAACGCTTTTGCTGGATTGTGTGGAACAGCTGTCAAATAAACTGGCACAGCTACTGCAATGAGCCACACACTGGAGAGTGTCAAGTTGGTAGAGTTTTGAAGAAATCACCCAACACTTACTGGAAGTGCTTGTTCCACAAGTGTAACCTGGTTCCCATTTGTAATATCCCACTATAGTAACACCAGTGGTGGTGGGTGCTTGGGTTAGTTCCAGTAGTAGCAAACGGCTCGGGTCCCAGGCTTGGCCTGTCTGAGTTTTCATCCAACTGAAGGCATTGCCATGGCAGTGTAGGCAGATTCAGTTGCCTGCCAGTCATCCCCAGATACCTTTCCTGTAGCAGTGCCTGGAGGAAATAGCACATTCTCCCACCAAAGCCACTGTGTGAGCTCTGTCAGGCAAACCCAAAGGTTTGGAAAAGTAAGTCCCAATGAGATATACCAAACGTATGATTTAGATTTCAGTATTTCAGTAGCATTAAATATTCTGTAATTTGGCACATAGGCTCAAGCCTGGGTTCTAGTCACCTGAATTAACCAGAGACAGCCTCAACCTTCATAGAAAACTAAGGGACAGAAAGTACAGCAAAGATTATCTAGTCTGCTGCTCTGCCCCAGGGTGAGATCTCGGTATCTCTGTCATACCTCATAGAAGTTTGTCGGACTTGTTCTCAAAGACCTCCAGGGATGGAGATCTCTTAAGATCTCTGCAACCTCACCAAACAACTGTTCTACCAATTTCATAAAGCTTATAATTAAAAAGTCTGCTTCTTAGCATGCTATCTAAAGCTTCTGTGCAACAAATTAAACCTGTTGCTAATTGTCCTCTGACAAGTACTCCTGTATACTGTGAACATGGGGAAGAGATCATCCTGTAGCTCTATTTTCTCACATGCATTTCAGTTCAAGGTAACATAAATGGCAGTATTTAAGCAGTAGACATTACATTAAATTTATAAGAACTGCAATTATGTGATAAGATGGAGCCAGAATCTCTTTGGAGTTCCAGCAAACAGGACAAGAGGCAACGGGTACAAGTTGGAACATGAGAAATTCTAGTCACCTCTGAGAAATCTCCTCCCACCCCCCTTTAGTACAAGAGTGGTCAGATACTGGAACAGGTTGCCCAAGTAAGTCACAGAATCTTTCTGCTTGGAAATACACAAAACACATCTGGATGAAGCCCTGTTCTGAAAGTGGAGCTGCTTTGAGCAGGATCATAGAATACATGACCCTTCCCCAGCCACATTCCTTTAAGCCTAATTTGTGCTGTAATTTTCTGTCACATAATTTTTCATTCAGAGTGTGAATTCATGAAAGTTCTTTTAAAAGTCCCATGAATTTGTTGAACACAGGTAGCCATTCTTACTGAATGTCCCTCATTCTGACTATAATTTCAAGTTTTTCAAAAAGCTAGAAATCAAAATTCAACTTGGTCTTTTAGTTAACCTTGTACTTTTCTATGTAGCATGGGGGTTTTTTTCCATATTGGCATGGTTTTATTTTGTATTGACTGGATTTCATATGTATGTTATCTAAGTAATGTCTGCTCAGCCTGTGTGTGAATTCCTGCTGAATTCCTGTGTCGTAGATCTAGTGACAAGAAGTCAGAGAGGGATTCTCTATTTTTTGGGAGTCAAGGGAGATGGACTACTACTGCCAACCATGAATTTTTGGAAAAACCTGAGAGTTACTTTTAAAAACTGTTGCTGCCCACAACAGCAAATGAAAGATAAAACAAAAGTGGTTTTGCCATTTGTATAATCAATATTTCTCTTGTGGAACCTGAAGCAGATCTTTTCAGCAATGGTGTAGACTTTTGTTGAAGTGGAATTTTGTAGGTGAATACCTGGCACCTTCTGCTTTCCCAGGACACTTTGTTAAATTCATGGTGTTGGCAGCTGTATATGTTCAGGAAGATATTTCAAGATCATTCTCTTTAAAGTCCTGATAAGTTCCTTTGTCATACTGAAGGTTTTTAGAAAGGATGATGTTGAAACATGCTTCCCTCTCTACTGCTTCAGTTCTTCAGAGAAGGGATCTTGAGCTGGGAACTTTGTTTCAGGATGGGTGAAGAATTGTCACATAAAAGGGAATAAAAATTATTTCACGTTTGTGAAAATATTTTCACTAAAAGGCAATGAAAGTGTAGTACTGGAAGACTTTAGAGGAAAGAAGAGAAACAAGACAATTTAATTCTGTTCTCCCAGCTCCATACTAGATCTTGTAGTAATAAGGTTATGGCTACATACTGAAAAGTGAGTACCAGTTTTTAGTCAGTTAATCGGAGCTTTACAATAAGTTCAGAAGGGAGAAATTTTGAAGTAACTCTGCAAATGGTGGGAAGACAATTTTTTTAATTATTCTGTTAATTTTGTCATTCTAGAGACTCTCACCAACTTTACAATTCCCTGTAAAGGTGACCTAGCAGAAACTCTATATCAAATTGTAGCTCCTTTTTCTCTACCTTTTCATTTGAAGCATTCACCCTTACTACCTTGTTTGTTGTTCTCTTGTCAGAGAATGTCACTCTGGATACTTTTTCAGATTTTAGGAGAATGCTAGGATTTCAGAGAATGTTTGCTTTGTCTTTTCTTTCCTCATCTGAAAAAATTAAATATACAGTAACGACTCCTTGGTGTATCAAGAATTTAAATGGATAAACAAATTTTTCAAGTTCCAGTGCTGAACTTTGTACGGAGGCAGTTGTCTTTCCAAGTGTTAAATAGTCATTGACTTTAATAGGTTTATTTTTTAAAATGCAAAACCAATACAGTTTAACTGAAAGTCCCTTCCTGTTGTTTGACTCTTACTCCTGACTACGAAGATGCCACGATTTCATGAGTTTTCTAGTTATTCTTGTCTTCTGGGGTTGTCGTGACCTGATTTTTTTTCATGAACAGAGAAAATAGGATGTGGAAGGAAAACTTCACAGCGTTAAGGAGCCAAAATATTCAGAGGTTAATTGTTTATTTATAGAGATCCTGAGCTCATCTTTAACTTGAAATTCCCCCATAGTTCCGAGTCTGTCTTTGTTAATCTCTATTGGTTTTTGCTTTTTCTGATTAATTAAAAGGTACTTTTTAGTTAAGACTAAGCAGTTTCTTCCAAAGGTGGGCCTCACTTACATCATCCCCATCACCACTCTTAGTTACTGGGTTAAATAGGAAAAATCCACTTTGACTGCATGTTTTTAAATCCATTTGTCTCTTGAACACTAGCAAAGGGAGGCTTTTAGGGGATTTATACTTACCCTGTATTTCAGTGGCTGATACTACTTTTGCCTGAATTTTTCTTAATGCTGTGTTGGTTTCCTTAGACAAGTCTTGTTCATAATCTGTCTCACTGCTTCTAGGTAATTTTCATCAGGTTTGCCTCCCCTTGTTTGAGGATGCCTAACTGATTTTCTTCACAGTACTGGAAAAAACAAAAGCTTATTTTACATGTGAATTTAATGCACCTCAGCTAACGAGTAACGAGCCCCCCGCGCGAAGCAAATAAGTAGGAGATCACACCAAGAGTGCTTTAGCCTCCCTGAGAAAGGAAATCTGCTGAAAAATATGCAGTAGTGACTCACTGTGGGGATGTACTAGCCTGCCAGCAACTCAAGCTATTCCACTGTGCATTTTGCTTAGCATACAAACTGTATATACTATATCACTGTTCAAGTTGAATGAGATGCTTGTAATTGTTACATGAAATCCAGCCTGTGTTGAAAGGTCAAAGCTAAGTCTTGGAACACCAGTAATTTTCCAGTACTAGAGGTAGCAATGCCTAGATGAGCTACTTTGTGCATCCAACACTTTCATCTGAAACTCGTAAATGATTTCTAGGTCATGGCAAACAGAAATTCAGGAGTAGTGCTGTGGCCAATCCTCAGACGAGTAAATCAGGGTTTAATGGCTTGTTGAAAGTCCTTGAGCTGAATCAGTGATGATCCTAAAATTCTGATGGCAGGCCATCTTCTGTCACAGCCACAGGTGAGATGAGGTGGTTGCAATGCACGAGTGTGTCCGTGCCCTACGCAGAATGTTCCCCATCAGCGGCTCCCAGTGCAGCAGGACAGGCGGTCTGTGAGAGGTCTCCACACACGGCTGTCTGGAGTTTCTGCTTTGTAATGAGCATTCATTCATGGGCAGGGAAATTTGAAATGTCTGGCGGTTGTGGCTGGGAGCTAATTCTTTGTTCACGGAGATCTGTGTTTTAATGCTGTAAATGTTTTCATTTCATTCACTTGTTAGGCCAATAAAAGAGATTCTATTCTTGGCAGACAGACGTAACCCTTGCAGATTGAGAACCCCTAGCAATTTAAACTTTAGCCACCCAATTACTGAGAGCCGGTGTCTGTTCCCAGCTGGTGTGAGGGTGGCTGCTCCCAGCTGGTGCAGGAGGCAAGACAAACCTGGCAAAGCAGTCCCTCCTCAGGGTGCTGTTGTGCCTCTGTCTGCACTTCAGGGGCTTGTTCACACTGGTGGCAAGCCCTGTGCCTCGCTGCATGGGTGCAGTTGGGCTCTGGGCGTATGTCTGTGCCACAGTTAGGGGTGGATTACAGCCTGGAAAACATACCTAGTCTACCACTGAATAAATTAGCTGAGATAAGGATCATGCCTGAGATGTGACATTGTGAGCTGCCAGGCTGCTCTGCCACTGTTGCTCCAGCAAAGCGAGACTGTACTACCTGACCACAGAGTGGATACAGCTTCAGTTACTGCTGCAGTCCTTCACTCACCTGATTTAAGTCATAATCTTGTTTCACACACTGCCAAGCTTCCCCTCCACACCAGCCTCGTTGCATGTCAGGGCACAAAACCATAGGATAATTCAGGTTGAAGGGACCCCAGGATGTCATCTAGTCCATCCTCCTGCTTAAAGCAGGTTCAGCTCTAAGGTCAGGCCGGGTTACCCAGGGCTTGTCCAGTGAAACTTGGAGTAAAGAGTTGCTAAAAGAATAAAAGCTAATTAAAGCTTCATGAGGCATGTCACAAGCAGGAAAGCTCACAGAGTGGGAAAGAGAAGGCAAGGGGAAGACTGATAACAGTTCATTACAAAAGAGCAGAAAGACAACACTACAGCAGAAAAACTTTTTTACTTGCATTAGCAAGAATCTCAAAGGAAATCTGGCAGGTAGACTTCCATCCAGAAACTGCTGTTTGCTTGGTAAACCTGAGAAACTATTCAAACTGCTGTGACTGCAGGAGGATTGTTTTGTTTTTAAAACTGATGACATGAAGTGTAGCTAATATGAGAGTCACTGGTATTCCATCAATGTTGTGAATATCAAACTGCTCGAGCCTAATTGCAACACAGAATCAACTGCTCTGTCGAGGTCAACTGAATGTCATGAGTGTTGAAAACTGGTGAGATGTACCAGGGAAAGGATTACTTCATGTGTCCCCTATGCCTTTGCCTTTTTTTCCTGAGTGTTTGCTGGGGGCTTCTGTTAGAGACAGGCTCAGAAAGAGGCATGGAGAACAATAAGCAAAAGTTATTGTGATACTGGCTCATGAAATTGCCATCATACTGCTGTCTTCATCACGCACTTCTGCCTGAAGGCTCCTGCTGAGTTAAAGGCTTTACAGTAAGAAAGATCATGTGCTTTCGTCTCAGGAATTTGAATATGGCATCATCTTAAAATACAAACTTCAAAATCTGTAGCATGAACAGTATTGCTTGTGTAATGCTTAAACAGGGGCGCAGACTGAGTGGAGATCTCGTGTGCAAATGACAAAACACCAATAGCTCGTGCTGTCTGTTATGGCAAAGTGGAGCAGGAGAGAAAATGCATGGAGAGTAGTAGGATTGATTATATTGAAGAGAAGAAAGAAGGATTTGCATAGTTTCTGTGTTAGGACTTAATATCCACATATAGCTTCAAATAAGCACAATGTAAATGTTCTCTGGGGCTTTTTTTATGCGAGACGCTATTTATGGTTAAAGGTATGGAAGGACCCTTTCATATTAAAACTTCCTGTTCTTTTGATTTACCGAAAGTTAAGTAAAGAAGGAAGATTAAAGAGGAAGGAAAGTCTAAATAGATTTCTGTTTCTGGAAGCAGAGACTACAAAACAGCTTTTCAAGCAGGGCATAAATTATGCTTACAAATAAGCAGCACAGTCTTTACAAGTCTTATGTCTCAGAGCTGCTCAGAGAAGAATTTCACATGTAGGGATTTAGCTATATTTGAAGTCTCAGTTCCTAATAGGAAAAAAACCACCCACTAGTTAACACAAATGGTTTTAAAAAAAGTGGGCAAAACCCCCACTAAACAAAACAACATATAATAACATATAAAAAACATATAATACTAAACTGTCGACATTTTGAATGTAAATGTAAATTTAGTTGTTAGCTTCACAGATATTGTAATAGTTAATATAAATGTTTATAGCTTATAAGGATTATTTGTTCAGAGAATAAGATTTGTGTGTATTTTCTGCACTGAGATAGTTTTTAAATCAGGCAAATATATGTGAATTACACTAATCACAGAACAAAGGAGAAATGCCCTCCCTCACTTAAAATTAAATCAAGAGCTGGTTGGTATGGAAGAATAATGAGATATTAGTCGAAGTGAAGGAAGAAACTATGACAGTAGAACTTTGCAGTTGATATGGTAAATCATTCACTTATCAAAATTTAGAAATCAATTTTTTTTCTTGTTTCTGTTTTTGTATTTCCTTATGCAAAGTACTCGGTTCCTGTGAGATAAAACTAATTTTTCAAGGGATTCATTCCAGGCTTGTGTGTTACTTGCATAGTTTGTCTAGCACTAGAGGCAGCTGCCAGAGCAGTGGTACATCTGCAGGCTACACTGTAGTCACCTTCCTTTCCAGGGCTGGGTTTGCATCGAGTCAATTTGTAAAGTGGTAAATCCCTGACACTACAGGGGTGACTACCTCCCTTTGTGATCCATCAGCAATTGTTTAGTGCTCTTTGTGGGGAAGGAGATGGGATTTGTCACAAGTGGGATGAAAAAAGGGTAGGGTTTGACTCAGCCCACTTTTGAAAGTTAACTCAGAAGTTTGATGTGGTTGTTTAAGTGTCTTGCCTGTATGAAGAAAATAGAATATGGATTTCTCAAGGACAAATTAGTGGCACTCAGTTTCTATCCTCACATAAGCCATTTTCAACTCATCACTTAATATTATGCAATTGCATCTACCCTTAGTACTTAAAAGGTGAAAAATGTTGCTTGAAGTTTAAAGACCACTGCTCCAGTATCACAAAGTATAACTTGAAAGTTTTTAAGAAATTGCTGTTCCCCAAGGATTCAGCTGTGTACATGAAAACACTTTTTTCATCAATAATATGATCCTAGAAGGACTACTAACAAATAAGCCTTCTTGCTTATTTTTTACTTGAAACAAATAAATCTTCAAGTTGACATAGGATTAGTGACCTAATGAAAATAGTAGCTTTCTCAAAGATTGGATGGGTAGATGTTGCCCATTTTGAAGCAATTACTCTTGCCCAAATGTATTGTTGAGACAACTAAAATTTCCATAGGACTTTGTTCATGTTCTGCTTTCCCACTCCTGTTGAGCAGGATAGATTTAATCTAAGAAAAGCTGGAGTAACTTCTGTTTTAATGAACTGGGTTGCATCACGAATTGAAATTACAAGAATTGTACTGTAAAGATAAAATAGCTAGCAGTAGCATACGGCACCCACTATGAAGTGTGAGGATGGGGGGCAGGTGCTTCCCAGAAAATTTCAGTCTGGGGAAGAAGCATTTGCAGATTGTGAAGCTGAAAATGTGGTTCCACGTGTTTGTGAAGCCTTACGGTCAAGTTGCATCATCTTTTTGGGCAGATGGTCTTGGCAGGAGTAGCATGAGCTTGGACAGTGGTCCTTGGAAGAACCAAGGACCAAGAACCTGATAGAAGCTGACACCAAGGAAATTCAAGGGCATAAATTGGTGAGAAACAGAACTTGCCTTCCCTCTGGGCATAGATGCTCAGTTGAGTTGGGGGCAGAAGTGAACACATGGTTTGGGTGAGGCCTTGCCTTAGTGCTGATTCATTTCAGCTCACTGATAGAGCTGATAGGGAGTCCTGAAGGTCCATAGTGCAGGGGTGGTGGTGTGTAGGACCTTGGCTCTATGGGAACCTGGGCAGTTTGAGTGTGGTAGACAAAGGACCTGTGGGAGATGACAAACGAATTTGGAAATAGAGCTGTGCAGTTGAAGGAAAGCTGGTCAAAGAGGCCAACTTAGGGTTGCTAAGGATTGATCTCTGGGATGCGAATTCAGTTCATTTTATCCAAATTCTGTTCTTGATTCTCCTTGGTTTTTTACAAGTGCAAAGTACCCCACATTGAGGACTGTGGTATGTTTGTGTTTGGCTGTGGTGTTCTTGCCTAGGCTTGCAGGCTGAAAGCTGTTCATCTCACAAGCACAAATAGATTTGTTTGTGAGGCTGCGCTTCCAGAGGGGATTAGTCTGAAGTGTGAAGTACTGTTCCTTCCTTCTTCCCCATGTTTTTTCTGCCAATTGAAGCAATTGTTGCCATCTGTCGTTCCGTATTTATTTCCATAGCAGATGCTTTAGGAATCTTTGAGCCTGTATAGTCCCTTGGCTTTTTGTAGAATTGGGACCTTTTTAGTACAAAAAAAAAAAAGAAGGGAGCAAGCTCTGGGTTTTAATCTTAAAATGAACCTTTAAACAACAGATCTGAAACACATACAATGTATAGGAGCAAATTAAAATTAAGGAATTTGAGAATGGGCAAAAATGAAAGGGAACATCTTCTTTATATGCCTTTTGTGTTTATCTTAGGCTTGTCAAAAGGAAGAGAAGAACCATTCCACTGAAGAACTTAGCAAGTCTGAAATCCAGGAGGAACTGAAAAAGGCTAACAGCCTTCCTAGTTTGACTCCTGGAATCAAAGCAGCAGATAAAGACAAGCAACCCCGAGAAGGTTTTTTTCATTTCCTTGGGAGCTTATTTAATATTGCAACGAAATCTTCTTTGGTAGAATCCAAACGCTCTACCTTCCAAGATGAACCCAACAGATGTGAAAAGGATTTACAGAACACAAATACTCTTCCAAAGGACATGCAGCCAAAGCATCCAAAAATTGAAGAGCCTATCTGTTCTACAACTAGGATAGAAGAAGAGTCTGTAAATAAAAATGATGCCATCTTAAATGATAATGGGAAAGATATCTCACAGGATCTGCAAGGAAGCTGGAAACAATCTACACATAAACAAAAGTAAGTTCTATAATCTATTATTAAATATGCTAATTTGTGTGTGTGTGTGTGTGTGTGTGCACAGATCTACACTCATTTGTAAGGATGATTGGACTGTCCCTGGCTTGACTTTATGCAAAACTCTAGTAACAACTACCCTAATCAGACTTGCTGATTTTGCTTATGTGTTTTTTCCCCCTTGTTCTTTGGGATTTTCCTGTAGTGTAAAAAAGGTTATGTTAAAGCACTCAATTAGCCCAAATATGGAGCATTCTTAACAGTCTTGTAATATTTAAAGGCAATATTTAAAAAAAAAAAAAGAAGGGCCAAGTGCATCAATATATGTTTGAGAGTGAAAAAGTGAAAACATAGTCTGTGGTCCACGCTGTATATTACAAAATCTTCTCTGTCATAAAAATAAGTATTAGTTTTCTAAAAATTTGTAGCTGTTACATTGAAAATTCAACTATATGTGGGTCAGCACAGCATAGGTCTGCAGTTAGTTATGAATGTATTCCCATGATAAATGGGTACTGTGGGTACATGGTGTGGGTTTTGGTAGGGTGTCCATGGGCAATGGATCTGTAAGTAATGTTTGCTCAGATTTTCAATGTGACCCAGAATATTTCTTTCAAATTTAAGCTGAAGGAGTAGCCAAAAAGTCTATTGCAGTGCTCCTGCTTGTATTGCAGAACAGGAGGATATACCAAGAAAAAAACGTCTTTTTTCCTTTTTAAGTTTTTAATCTGAGTTGTGCTCAGTATATTTATTGGTGGCATGTAAAGTATTTCATCACTGACCACACAGGAGGTCAGAGATATCCAAAATAGCTGTTTACTGAACTCCACTTCCATGCTGGGGATGTCTCCAGCACTCTGCCCATACCTATTTAGCAGAATAATGATCTGAGGCATCTGTCATTCACCTCTGTATAATAAGCGTCATGGCTGATCAGGATATGAATAGAGGATAGGATGCCCATTGAGGTGAACTTAAAACTGTATTTCCATCACCAAAATACGGTAATGTTTGTAATTAAAATTATAACAATGGTTATGTTCCCGTGAGCACTCTGGTTTGCTCTGTGACATGATCAACTGGTTTTTATTACAGACTCATATCATGGTAACACATCTGACTGCGCTTTTTCCAAGCCACATGTTGCAGCTCAGCACCACCACTGCTTTGATCAATACAGAAGAAAATTTCTCCTCCCCTTAGGTGTACTCTGCAGAGGCCCAGGAACGTTGTGTTACTCAGTCTAGTTCCAGAACAAACCGTGTGTTTCTTAAAACTCGTTGGACAGGCCAGGTTGCTGCATCAGTCTCTTGCTGTTATATTTGCTGTTTCTGTGTTAGTCCTGCAGTCTGTACACACAGGTCACAGCGTAGAAGGGGTCTTGTTCTTTGTTTGCTTCTTGTGAACTCTTCAGAATAATGTAGATTAATAAATTTGTTATTAATAGAAGTTTACAGAGTTTGGAAGGTGTGGGTATTAACTCACTGAAGTGACCTCTTTGCTCTGTGGAAATGTTTTTGAGTTAAGGTTTTCATGAAGTAGAAGTTACAGTTGACAGTTTCAACTGACCCATGTCTTGACATTGCCCTGTATTGGTAGATAGCCTATGGAAATTAGAGTAGATTCTTCTCCATATAGCTCCCCCAACTCATGGCCAAGCAAGCATATAAAGATGTGTGTATAGCTAGTTTGCAGGTAGGAGTAAGTTGGTCTATGTACAGAATGACATTTTCCCATGGAAAATGACTTTTTTAAACAGAAGAAAAATGACACTTTTTTTCATTGTAGCTGTTGTAAATTACAGCAAACATTAAACCAGTCTTTTTGCTTTTAAGCTCATTTTCAGAAGTACAGTGTACATTCTGCCCTTCTTGGCTTGGGATGTTAACAAGTGAGACAACCTCTGTATAACTTCTGTTATGTTTTTCTCTGCCTGACCACACGATGTGAACTATTTTTCTGGAGCAATTAGTAAAGAGAAATTGAAATGCCCATGCAAAAGCAGAGGTTTGCACTCATTACCTTTTTAAAAAGTTTGAATCAAGGATACTTCTTTTTTCTTTTATTGAAGTGATTATGCTGGATTTGTTTTCATATTTTATAAAAGTTTAAAGCATGTAAAGCAATTTATTCTTTTCAGTAGTAGCTGGCTTCTTTACTAAATATTAACTAACTGGTATTTGTTTAGCATAGTTAGACTGTAACAGTGCTCTTGGTTGCTGCTGGATTGCTGGAAAGTTTTGTAGGAAGTGCAAAGTAGTTGGAAGTGGATGCTAAGAGCACATGGCTAATGACGAGGAGAAGGGGAACGATGTAGCACAAAGGAACAAGAGAGTGTGGATTCCATGAAGGGAAAGGATGTGAACCTGATCCCTTGAAGACTGAGTCCCAAAAGACATAGGAGACATGCTAGTTAGCTGTGTCAAGTCAGAGGTGCTGTTGATTCCGTTGACTGTTGTGCTAGACTGTTAATTTTTGCTTTTGAGGTAGAGGCAAAATAAAGTATAGGTCATTACAAATCCTTAAGACCCCTGCATTATTCATTTTATAACAGTTTCCTTTGTCATGAGGAACATGTGAATGAATTTGTTTATTCTAAACTACAGTGAAATATTACATTAGAGATTATCTGTGGTTAGGAAGGAGGTTGCAATGGTAAGTGAAAGACAGATGATTGTTAAATTGCATCATCCCCATTAGGAGTTGTTCGTTTGGGTTTTTTTTTTAAAAAAAGACAAAACCCAACAACATTTCAGATCTAAAATACCCACCAAATGGTCTCAGATGCCTCTACTCAGACAATCTCATTAACCTGCTATTCTTATAGCAATATTTTACAAAACACAGGGAAATCAGACTGCTCTGACCTGTAAACTGTGGTTAATTTTACCCTCAGTGGGAGGCCTGGCACTTGGTAAAGATTCAAGTTTCCAGGCCTTGAGCCAAGGAAAGTGGAATTCATGAGCTCAGTCTGTGGAGTACGTGTTTGTGAGGGACAAAATGTGTAGGTCACACTATTCCTCCATCACCCTGGCTGGTTGGCTCAGAGGTAATTTGCACCCTAAAGGCTTCTGTTCCTTTGATCTCAACAGTGGCAAGTGGTAAAGGAGTAGCACAGAGGAGAAAACCATGATAAATCTGGCAAAGTCTCTAGACAACAATTAACTGTGCACAGTAACATCATAATTGCAGCACTAAAGATGGTTGAGGACAGTTGGGTTGGCTAAGTCTCCAGTTATTGCACCTCTTAGTCTTCCACGTGTCTGGGATGGTTGAAGATTTCCTTGCCTTGAAGAAGCAAAGAAGTGAAGTGAGGCAAACAATTGGCCTTGGAGCACACTGTGAAAGGTTAATGATGAAGGGGTAGGGTTGGTAAAAGATAAAATACCGTTTTAAAGTAATGCTTATTTGGCTATAAGTGGAAAGAAAAATGCAAAGTAAAATATTTGCTATTAAGTGTAGAAAAATCTCTTGCTTAGGTAAGATGGCAATTTCTATGTAGAATACTCCCTTGTGGCAGACTGGTAAATATAAAAGGGAAAGTTCCTGTTTAGTCTTAGCCTTTGCACTCCTTAATGATGTCAAAACCATACCTTTAACTGATTAAATAAGCCCTAAATGTAAAACTACAGAGCAGTAGGGATGCAGTTCATCTGATTTCTCATTACTGAAAGTCTACATGAGAGGGATCGAGATTTCATAAAGTAGGTGACAAATGTAAAACACAGATTTGCCCCCATTATCTTTATTTCCTGTAATGTCTTTCACTAGCAAAACCTAATTTGGCTTCAAAATGGAGACTGTTTCTCTAAGACTCCTGAGAATGGACTTCCTCCTGTACCTACCTGTCCTGTTCTTGAGAGTACCGGTCGTGGTAGTGGGTAGTATCTTCTGCAGGTCACTGAGAACACCACTTTGACAGGTGTTTTCCTTCCCCCCATGCCAAGGACTGATGATCCAGATATGTTTTATTCAATGCTTGGCATTTGTCTGTCTTCCAATAGATTTTTTTTTTGTTGTTGTTGGTAACATCCATTAACAACAAGTGGGTGTTGTGTCCTGTAGTGTGCAAAACAACAGTTCTTGTGAAACTGCTTGGCTTATTCTGGAGTTCAGCAAGAAGCTTCATTGCTTAGATGAACGTGCTTGATGAGGTGAAAAACAAAGTTGTGATTTTCATTATATAAATTATCTTTGTTTTGATTATAGAAGCCTTGTAAGGATGCTAACACCCCAATCCAACAAAGTATTTGAAGATCCTGGCTTCTCCCTTCTCTAACAAAACTTGCAGACTTAGAAGTGAGAAGGAAATCTGAACTCCACAACTGCAAGGATTTTCTAACTGTAGGGTAGAAGAGGGGAGAGGGTGATTTCAAAAGGAAATGCTCAAAACATCATGCTTTTACACTTTGCACCGTACCAGGAGCCAGGTACTAAGAAGAGTTTAGTGAGAACATTGCAGGCACTTTCGTTCAGAAGGAAGATAGCTTGAGGAGAAACAAGTTCCAGTCTAATTACAGTTCTGCTATGTTATACATTATTGGGTTTTGTGAGGGAATTGTTCTTCTTATTTATTTTGAAGTCCAGTAAACTTGTTACTATCCATCTAATTGATGTATATTAATATTAGCAATTAGTATTTCCCCCCTTGGTACTGTCAACAAATCCTGCCCATTTATTTTGCTCTGTTAGAAATACATCTGATAAAATCCCTCCTATTTACATAATTCTGGTTAACAGGGCTGTGTTTCAGAGCTTGTCATTCTTTGTGTTCCTGCTCGGATGCAGACTTGTGGTGATAAAAAAGCACAGCCCTTAATTTGTCTGATGGACTGTGTATTGTGGTTTTGATTCAGTCAGTAGCAGCAGTGTTCATCTTCCCCTACAGATGCCTTTGGCAGAAAATCAAGAGTAAGTGAATGGAACTTAAATCACTTAATTCCAAGCAATAGTCTCATGAGGTAATTCCTGAGGAACAGTGTAGAAGAGTGGGGAAGATTCTGCTCCTGCATTTGTTGAAATCAAATCCATCTGGGAGTCAGAGCCGTGTCCTTCTCTGTAATTGCCTACTCAGAACCTTTTTTTACGTATGGGATCTAACTTTTAAAGCCATGGTTGTGCACACAGCATGGCAATGTCCATCCATCTTTGAAAGCGTCTGTTGGGTGACCACAGTAAGAGGAAAGCAAAAGCACTGTGTTCAATTGCTTCCATTACAGTAATACCTTCAAAAAGATTCCTGTTGTAAAGACAAATATATAGAGATACATAGAGAGAGAGCTGCTTCCCTCTGTAGTAAGATTTTGCTTTGCTGGTGCCTCTGGGAGCACCAGGACAAGTGTAGACCCTGGGTGCTCCTGCCAGCACATGCCCTGCATGCCTACAAGCACTACTGTTTGGACATAGATCAGTTACTTTGGGTCTTAGTCCTCTGACCCAGTGTGCTACACGGGCACTTGAAGCAGCACAAGAAGGAGGGATGGCAGAAATACTCACCTTGGAGTGGGAAGATGTGGATGGAGAGGGGGATGTAGTAATTCACCTTTTGATGGCTTCCTGGCTTCTGCCTTGAGAAACTGACTGTGGAAATCAGTGTTGTTCAGTTGCTGGTGCTTAGGGTGGACAGGGAGTCATTGCTGAGTGTGACCTGCTTCCTCTTGAGAGATGTATAAACAATGTGGGTAGCTTCACCCTTTTAGGTCAGGTCAGCCAAATACGGCCCAAAATTGGTTTTAGAAGGCTGTCCTGGGGAAGGACCAGGGTCATCCTGCCCCTAATTCCATGGGTGAACTGTGGAGGGAGGCCTCCAGCAGTGATTGCAGGGGTATGCCCAGATGCCCATGGAAGGATTTAGTCTTAGGTCACTAAAGAAGAGAGCTTCATTGTTCATAAATCTTTTCTTGCAGACACATTTCTGTGCATATCTTGAATTGAACAAACTACCTTCAACACCACTCACAGACCTGCACATTTTGATGAGAGCCGAAGCCTATGTGGATCAAGAGCGACCTTGTCAAGATCAGTGCTGTGCTGAGACTAGTGACCCATTCCAGCAGCAAGGTGCTGAATTTCAGGGCTATGCTGTAGGAGAAATGCAGGTCCAGAAGCATTTCTCTACCTGCCCAGAGCTGGGATGTGGGCCAAAGCAAAGGTTCTTGTTGGAGCCAAAGCAAAGTATTTTTGTGTTTCTGAAAACTGAGACCTTGTACTTTAACAGTAATTCTTAACAGATGCGTGATGCAAAATTGGGCTAAATTAATTAGGCTGAAAGTTAATTCACTGGGTTGCTTTTTCCCATGAATTTTTTTTTTTAGTAGGGTTGTTCAGCCATCCAATGTATTCAGTTTAGAGACTGTTTCTTAGAAACATCATTTTGCAGTGTGATTTTAAAGTTACAGAGCTACCTGCAACATAACTGTTCAAGCCTCCTGGGCCTTCTACTTGTTAGTAAGAGCTTAATCCTCACACCTTCATCTTTACTGTTGTTGGGGAGGCAAGTACCATCAGAGAGGGTGTCACTGGCTTCCTGCTGTTAAGTAGACAGATGCACTGTAGAACACGTAGCCACCTTTGGTTTCCTCTTCAGAGCACCCACAGCAGCTGTCATGCTCAGGGGCAGGTCCCAGTTATCCTCCTGATACATCTGCCTGACTCCCCCCAGCATAGGTATACATGGAAAGCAGGGTAATCTCCTCATTTCTGGCATCCTGAAGTCAAACCCTTTGCTTTCCTTACCACATCTGAAGCTACACTCTTGCTTGACAGTAAAGGGATGCCCTAACTTTAATTCTTCACTACGTATGAGGAGAGGCCACGAGGAGTGGCTTTCTTCAGCCTTCAGATGAGAAAGCTGAGAGGAGAACTTAACTGCTGTCCTCAGCTCTCACATACCAGGCAGAGGCAGCACAGGGCATGCATGTCCCTGCTCCCTGGCAGGAGCAAGTCACAGGCACCCAAATAACTGAATGTGACAAAGGAAAAGGGAGGGTGCCTGGTTGAACAACTGTGGGGGGTGAGGGTAACAGGCGAGTGTGCATGGATACTGCCCAGAGGTACAGGGTAGGGAGGTTGGCTGCTAGGAGTGATCCCAGGCCCTTCGTGCTGGTCTTACACACAGAATTAACAAGGTTGGAAAAGACCATGGAGATCATCAAGTCCAACCTTTTACCTAACCTATCAACCTGCCCAACACCATCCCATCATCTAAACCGTGTGGCTAAGTGCGCCATCCAACCTTTCCTTAAACGCCTCCAGGGATGGGGACTCCACCACCTCCCTGGGCAGCCCATTCCAGTGGGAAATCACTCTCTTGGTCTTGCAGCTGCCAGTGGTTTGGGTCAGCCTTGATGTGTTCTTTCTTCCTTCAGCCTCAAAGAGTAGGGTTTCCCAGACGTGGAAGATAATGAAGAAGAACTGCCCTAAAGGGCAAGGGGAAGGGAAAGCCTTCCTTCCAAGGTCACAGAGACTGCGTTTTCTTTTATTAAAATTGTCATTGACTTTTAATTGTCCTTATGGAATATTAACTTTGGAATTTCCTGCAGAATCAACTATGTGCAAATTACTTTGTTCAACCAAGCTTTTGACAGACTTAAAACATGATGCTGTCCTCTCTGGCTAAAAAATTGTTTTCTTTCATCTGAGTTGTATATAGTAACTATTCAGTTAGCCCACAGTGTCTTTTTTTCAGTAAGCCTTTTATTTTTCCCATTTATCAATATCTTACTTGAGCATAGAAACCAGGTGGCTGAGTAAGTTGGATTCCACCAGAAGGTTTT
The DNA here is from genome assembly GCA_013399895.1 of Serilophus lunatus. Lineage (NCBI taxonomy): Eukaryota > Metazoa > Chordata > Aves > Passeriformes > Eurylaimidae > Serilophus > Serilophus lunatus. The sequence goes on from VXBA01002268.1 coordinate 48,339, forward strand.
CCAAAGTGACTTTAGGACATTTGTTTCCAGAAAAAGTACCTTAACATAATTTTTTTAAGAGATGTCAGTTACATATTCAGTGGAATAAAAGATAAATGGAAAAAAAATAAACAACGGCATAATTTTTAAATGGTCAGAGAGGGGTAGACATGAACCATAAGAGAAATACTGATACAGATCAGTGGTTTTCAGCCTGTAGCCTGCAGATCTCTCTGGTAGCTACTTCTATGGGGTCAGTGAGAAGAGATGAGGGGAATCATGCACATTAATGCTTGTAAAAGCAGGAGACTGCTGGACTGGAAAGTAGATAACTGGAAGAGTGAGATATGTGGGAAAAATGGCCTTTTCATGCCTTGGGAGAGCCAGGTATTGCCTGCTGCAGAAACAGCCCAGGCAGAAGTGTGCTTGCACTGTGACCCTGCTGAGCCCAGAGCTACACAGTGGTGCTGGTTTAAGGGCTTGCTGGCCTGGATGAGGTGTTGTGCAGAGGCAGCTGTGTTGCCTGGGGATCTGAGGTGCTGCAGTGCTCCAGCAGGCTGTGCAGGCTTCCTCTGTCGTTTTGAAAATGGTGTAGTGTTCTCTGCTCTCTGCATTATGGTATGGTACAAATATCAGGATTGGAGAGGTTGCCATCTGGATGGCATACACTTGAAAAAGATGCAAACAATGTAGCCTTTATGGATGCCTTGAGATGAGGCATTGAAAGCGGTAGGTTTCTTCCTGCTGCGGGGCTTCAAAATCAACAAGATTGTTTTATAACTAATGCCACCTTTGGGCAAGTTACACAAGATGTCTGTCATATGAGATGTCAGAAAATGTTCCCCTCCCCTGCTTGAGTTAGTCCCCCTTTAACTTTTTATATCTTTTTCACAATAGGAGAAATATCTACAAGCACCTACTTTTGACAAATTTAACATAACTCATGTTGACACACTCTCTTGTTGCTGTCAAAGTCTTTTGTGAAACTGAACTAAGGCTTTATAGGGAATTGAATAGCTTCCTGTGAAGATAGGAAAGAAGGAATCTCCTAGTCTTTGAAACATGTGACAGAATGCTCATTGGATTCTTTGTATAATCAGGCTTTCATCTGCATCCTCATGTGAGTTAAAAAAAATTTTGCAGAGTTTTTAAGGTAAGTTCTGAACTGACATACTCTTTTGGTGATCAGAAATAAAACAAGTCTCTAGGGACACTGTCGTAACATTGTTTTGTGACACAGCCTGATTCTAAATATGTTTCATAAGACTTAGAGCTGAATTGCTGCTGCCACATAGGAACATGGCTTTTCATTTTTTAAATGTCTTGTTGTTGCATGAGTGCATTCAGATTGAATACACTTCTTTGTACTCTAAAAGTCAATGCATTAGAACTGAAGGGTCTATTGGCAAAATTTTTGTAATATGCTGAGCAGTAATTTCTTTATCAATGGTCTGAAGTTGCTCTGTCTGGAGGAAAGGTTGGTTCTGTTTTAAAATAGCATGTCCTGCAGAAACTCTTGGTAGAGGCAAGTCTGCAGGAAAGCAAAGCTGTGTGTTGGGAGACACTGGCAGAGTCCAGCTACAGTCTGAGTCTCCAGAGCTGTAGCCAATGGTAGTCAGGACTGGATTTATGGAGAGAGCTTGGAGTCTTGCTCAGACTTCAAATTGGTCAGAGCATAAAAGAGCAAAAAGAAATGGGAGCAATAATAAAGGTCTCTGCATAAGCAAAAAGAAACTTTTGAGTACATTTTTTTGTGTGACCATGTATAATAAATGAGATAATGATTTTGTGGGATCTATGGCTCAAACTGGTGCAGATACAGTTCTCAGTCATGGTGGGTTCTCCTTGTCATCAGTGTGTAGGCAATTTCCTCTCAAATTTACCTATTCATCCCATACCTGGATACTTTGTATTTAAGAATGGCTGAATTCACATGAGAAATCTGGAGGCAAAGTTGGATTTGAGAGACAAATGGAAGGACACGTTCCCAGTTTCTTCTCACCACGTGTTTATACCTCAATTCTGAATTCTTCCCACTGCCTATCAGACAAAATATCAAGCATGAAATTAAAGACACTCAGTAATTGGTTTCAAGTCATTTATTCAAAGTAATGCCTTAGTTTTGGTGGAAATGAGTGTTTGGTTTAGTGTGCTCACTTCAAACATATCATAACAATTTACCTATTTGAGAATCCATGAATTTTTTTTTTTTCAAATTGGTGCCAACCAATTATGTGGTTGTTTTCTTAAAAGAAATTTCATCTGGCCTGAGGACACTTGTCAATCAACTTTTATTTTTGAGGTTGGCCGAAGTATAAAAGAGCTGATGGATTTTGTAAAAGCTTAATAGTGATTATTTAAAGGAGGAAGGGTTACTCAGTAAGGTTAATTCTGAATAAGAGCATGATCAGGTCTTACAGTCTTAAGACTTATTTTTAGTACGACTATGACTGATGTTGACTGAATGTAGTGCACTGTAGAATCCAACAGATCCTCCTGGCATTTTTAGGGTCTTTGGAGGTTTAGAAAACATTTTCTAACATAGAAGAAAGTTTTCTGTGAGAAAGTGGAAAACGCTAATTTCTTTTTCTCTACTACTCTTCTTCCAACTGTGGCTTTTTTTGTTGTTTAGGTGGTTGTTGGGGGTTTTTTTCACTCAGAACTGTGTAAGTGTCTTTGAAGGGCTGTGAATCCTGGAGACAGCCATTTTAACAAATGGTGTGTGATGTTCAGCAGGTACCACTGTTGGTGTCTCTGGAAGCCAGACCAGTGGTATAGAAGACGAAATGTAGTCATCTAACTTGGCAAGAGCTTGGGAGATGTGCTATTTATACATTACTTTCCTGTTTCCTCAATAACTTAATATACCTGGCTATTGAGGAAGCCTATATTGAGATTCTTCTGTAACCTCCACCAGAGATTACAATTAATTTAATTCCATTGCAAACTAAATTTTCAAGTTCTCACAAAGTCTAAATTCCCATATTCATGCAGTTTGGCGTTAGCGTAACAGTACCTGGCAATGTTAAACATGCATATAAATGACTGTTTATATCTCTCTTTTAATGTTTATGAATATGAATAATTTCACTTTTAGTTCACTTGTACTCTTTGCGTGTCCAAATACTGCACAAGTAGGAAGCTTACTTGTGATTTTAAATAGTATTAAGTTCCCTCTTCAAAATAAAGTTAATATTGAAGTAAGAATCTCAGCCTCTAAAATCTTGACAGGAGAGATTGGTAAATCCACTCCATTTCTATATTCGTCTTTATTTTTTGAGAGAATGTATACTTGAAATCCATGCAGACAAGTTTTGTAGTTACAGTTACTCAATGATGTTTCACTTGTCTTAGTAAATTTATTTTTTATTTCTCACTGAAATTATTTGTCCTCAACTCTAGAGCTGTAACAACTTCTCAACAAATGTGAACTAATGGGAAGGTACAAAGAGCTTTCAAAAATACTATTAAGCTGTATTTTATATATTGCAATGCTTTTATATTAGCAGTCAAACTCTTTTTTTGATGTTGGGCTTTTTTGCCCAAGAGACTCTTCTGAAAGGATTATGAGAATTTCCCAGACAGGTGAATGGTTACTTCCAGCCACCAGGTTAGCAGATATAGGGCAGACCTTGAAAGGGTTTCTTCTTAGCTTAGGTGGAGCCTGAGGCAGAAGGGAGTTTAAACACAGTCTGAGCATCTACTTTATCCTAAGGTGAAGACTGCAAAAGCTGACAGTGACTGATTTTTGCAAGAATTCTTTAACAGACGAAAAAATAGGGGGAAAAGAGAGAAGCCTTAGAAAGAAAGGTAACTGTGATGTCTGCTAGTTTTAAGAAAGAAGAAAAACTGCTTCTTCAGAAAATTGAAAGTGACAGCCTCTGAACTTAGAGGCAGTGAAAGAGCAGTGAAGGATCAGGATCACTGTTCTTCCGTGACGATTTGTTTGTGCTCTCACTGTTTTTTACTGCTAATTTAAGACTAATGAATGGCTAGATCCAGCAATTCCTTGTCGTTATCCCTAGGCTTCTCATTTTGGTATTCCTTCCAGCATTCAAACAGTCGTCATTGTCACCTGATCTTCATTCACTCTTTCCTTACTACCCTGTGGTTAAAAAAGCATCCCCTGTTATATGCTTCCTTTTTTCCCTACATTTTCTGTTTCTCCTCATTCTGTTTCTTAAAAATATGTTGGGTAGAAATTTAAATTTCAATTCAATATTTTAACGAACATTAGTGCAGTAAAAATTCTTCATTTTGAATGCGCAGGCCTCCTTTAGTAGAATATAACATCTTCACAAAGGTAGGCTTATGTCTGTCGCTGCAGATTGTGCACTCATGGCATTTGTAAGCAGTAACTGTTGTCTGGTAGAAAACAAGTGACAGAAGTTGACTATAGCAACATCTACTCTTTGCTTATCGTTTGAGTTGTTTTTTTCAGCAAAAGGTGGTGTGTGTATCATTCGTCACACAAACCCATATTTAGAAATGGCAGAAGAAGAACAGTGTTGCGTGCAATCTCCGGTTTGTACTAACCTGTGGAGGAAAACAGTATTGTACATGATCTCCAGTTTGTGTTAACCTTTACTATCATGAAACTGTTTGGGTTGTCTGTCTTGTGCTGATAGTGCTGATCCTTTCTACAGGCAGATGCGACGGAAGCCGGAAGCACCCGCCGTCACTTATGCCACGTATCGAGGTTCTGCAAGGATTAGGCAGCTACTGAAGAATCAGTCAGAAATGACTGGAAAAGGAGAAGGAAGTCCTGAGAACAGAAGTACTACAATGGTTAAAGAAAACGGAGAAATCCCAACAACTCTCTCTCTGAAATCAGAGCACCAAATAGAAGGCAATGGAAAAGATGAGGGTAAAAATCGCAGAGATGATGCCGTATTAAGTTCTTCTGCAGTTCGACTTGGAAGTAAACATTCTGGTAAAGCTCAGCGTTGCTTGGGTAGAAGTAAACATGAAATAACTGCCAAGACCACAGCTTCATCCACTGAATCATGTCATGAACTAGACTTAAGACATACACCTGCTTTAGCTGCAACAAAAGTTAAAAGGACGTATTCCTTAGATTCATTATTGTCATTTAGTAGTAGAAACGGTGAGGTCCCAACCAATTCCACTTCCCAGACCACTCGTTCCCTCAAAGCAAGTTCTGTAAATTATTTGGTTGAAAAAGAAGATGGACTGCTAGGAGAAGCAGAAGCTTTGTTGCAGACAAACAAGAATTCCATTTTTATCTTTGATAAAGAAAATGATTGTAGTAAAGCAGCTAATAAGGAATCCCCAAAAGAAATGCAAGATGATTGTTTACATTCACCCAAGTCAGAAAGTAAGGCAGTTAATGAAGAACTACAGGTGAGTAAGGGAGAATTTTGCTGTAATCATCAAATGGATAATCACTCAGAGCAAACGTTGGGTGTCCAGATGCTGCACTTCAGTCCCACCCCATTTCAGCACCAAGCAGATCAGCATACTGGTAGTGCAAACAAAGATAGTGATCCAAGAAAAAGTGATACACAGAAGATTGTGCTAGCTGTAGAAAGAGAGCAAAATTCACAGAATTTTCCTACTACTGTTCTTTTACCTTTTAATGAACAAATATCCACTTCACTTAGCATGGAATCCAAAGGAGAAAAATGTATGGCCACAAGAAATCTCACTACTTCAGTGTCATCTATTGGACATGGTGAAGATAGAGGCATGGGCAGGGAGACTTGTAATGAAGAACTGAGTGAATTGGGGAAACATGTACAAAATGGTCACAAATTAATCCATGTGGAAAATTCTAAGGATGCTACCACGCAGCAGACTGGCATACCTTATCTGGAAACCGAGGGTGTGGAAACAATGGAGGTTTTATCTGAGGTTGTAGTGGAAAATGTTGCAAATGTATCACCATGCGTACGTGGGTGTCAAAGTGCGAAATCTAACTCTGTTGAGCTGACAGCACCTCTCTCCATTGCTTGCAAGTCTTCTTTTGAAAGTGAAGGCTGTTGCTCAGCTTCACTTCATCCTAGCTGCAAGTTCAAAAATGAAACTATGGGGGAAAGAGAAGTCAGTTTAAAAGATGCCAGAGAGACACTTTCTTCTCCTGATCTTGAACATGAGAAAAGCAAATCCCTGCAGCCTGTAGATATGTGCTTCTCAAAAAACCCTATTCCTGTCCACAGCCATGGTCGTGTTTCTCTTGAAACTGTCCAAGACATTCTTCCCAAGACAGTTACACTTGCAGAGGATAACACTGCACCTTGCCCTTTAATCACCACAGATGATCATACTCCTGCTACTTCTAAAACTAAAAAGACTGGTATAACTGGGGATGATCTTGTTACTTGTAAGAGTGAAGATTTCAACTTAGAACTTGCATCTCCTATTTCTAAGTCACAAGAAAAAAATTTGGCAGTTTCTCATTCTGCCTTGAGATATGAAAGAAGACCTTTGAACAACCATTCTTCTTTCACCTGTGAAAGGGATGATGCAGACATCATTTCTGGGCTTCCACCTGTTCCTGAAAATAGGTGTACTAATTTTTCTTCCAAGAATGAAAACAGGAATAAGCCTAGGATATCACCCACAGTGCTTGATTCTTCATCTGACAACCAAGGAAAAATGCTACCTTCTGCCACTAACTCTGAAAATGGCCAGATTGCTTCTTCTGAGCAGGACAGCTTTATTTTTCCAGCTGCAGAGTCTAAGAGAATAATCCATGAGGACAGAATGAATGAGGGGATACCTCATTCAGGAGACCCGAGAGCTTTGTCTCCAGCTGGTTCTCTAGAACCTGAGATTACTCCACCTCTGCGTGATGGCTCTGCTGCTGGAGTAAATGCAGGGGATGTTTGCGCCCCCAGGCCCGCTTCACCTACTCTGGGATCCAGAGAAGCCTCCAGCCTTTCTGGTTCTACCCTGGAGATGTTGGGCATTGCTCAGGGGAACAGCAATTCTTCCAGTCACAGAACTAGTGATGGGGCAGAGGAAACCCTCTCCTCACAACAGGCTGACAGCAGTGTGTTGGCAGAGGCAACGCCATCACCTGTCTGTCCTTTGAAATCTTTGGAAGCAGCATCTGAGTCAGCCTGTATGGAGACTGTGTGCAGAAATGCTGTGAGACAGGTGATTCTTGGTAACAGAGCTTCTGCTTTCTCAGAAACCCCTTCTGTGACAGATGGTCCAACAGCTGCTGCACCTGCAGAGTCAAATGGGCTCTGTTCTGAGAAACAGTGGAGGGATACCCATGTGAAGGGGCAAGAACCTGCTGCATTCCAAGATGCTGCTGCTTTATTTAAGAAAGCTGAAGAAATTGTGGATTCGGTTTTACATTTGGCTACAGAAGAAATAATAGCAAAACAAACCTTTGATGTCTGCCGGCTTTGTGGTAGAAAGGATAGTTTAGTAAATGTGGATATTCTAGATTATCAGAAAGCTGAAACTGTACAGCTGGAAGCAGAAGAAATCCAATCAGCTGTGCAGTCATTAAAAGATTTTAATGAGAGCAGTCGAGGAGGCTCATCTTCATTTACAGGAAATGAAACAGTGAATACAAATAATCAAGATGAAAAGATACTCTCTTGCATCCCTGATAAAATTGACCTACATAGTGCACTAGTATCAAAAGCAAAAGAAACAGTTGAGGAAGTCATTAACTCAGCTATACAAAGACTGGCATCCAATCAGTGGCAAGGCACTGAGAGTGAAAGGCCTTCTGAAAATACTGAGTCTAAACCTAAGGCTGAAAGGCCAAAGACTTTAAATCTGGATGTAAAGTTTCCTGACAAAACACAGGAGCCAACGGAGATGAAGGAAACTGAGAGTGTAACTGTAAACTCTAAAAAGGCAGATTGCTTAGGTCCTTCTTTGCTTCCAAATAATATGGCAAATGGCATAGATGGGCCCCAAAGAGATGAAAAGGTACCCAAAAAAGCAATTACTTGTCAAACAAATGGATGCCTTCCCTCTGGTAGTTCAGCAGGGCCAGAATCAGATCTTAAGACACCAGCAAAAGAGAAGGACAATAGAATGCTGTGTGAACATCTGGCTGCAGCAGAAATGTGTGGCAAAGCTGGAGTGTCAGCAACAGGTAGAAAATCTGATGGATCTTTGCATTTTGTGCATAGAGATGCTACTGTGCCTGAAGAAATCCTTTTGTCATTGCAGTTAAAAGGTTCATGCAATGATACGAATGTGCCAGAGTGCACATTACTACCAACTGTAAATGTTAATCTGTCATCTTTTTTGCCTGATGAAGAGTCTGTTGGCACACAGAGTGAATCCAAAGACAAAAGCAGTCCCCAGATGTCTCTGGAAAGCAGTGCAGAGGACAGTCAGTATGAGCACTGCAGAAGAGAGGCTGCAGAGGTAGTTCCTGCACAAGTAAAAGCAACCTTAGAAGATTCAAAGACACTGGTGAGTAGAGAGGAACTAACAAAAGGGGCAAGTGAGAGAGTACAGGTTAATATTGGATTAGTTACACAGTTCATTGCCCAAAATAAGGAGAATCTGAAGCAGGCAAAAATGGAGGATCGAGACATGGCGAGAAATGATCAGCTTGGAAAAAATGGTCTGGACTGCAGCAATGACACGAAAGAATCAACACAACTTTTGGCCTCTTCTCCATTAATTGAACAGTGGGCAAACAGTTCTTTTACTATCATTTATGAAGGTGCTCTTCAAACTGAGAACAAATCTGTCTCAACTGATGATACGCAAACTGGATCACTTTCTTCTTCTGGTTTACCTTCAGATAATACAGATCATCTAACGTGGGGAAGAGCAAAGAACAGGCATGAGCCAGCCTGTCTTTATGGGCAGGACAAGGTGACTGAAGCAGCAGATGGCCGTACCTCGGAGTCGTTTCTGAGTGTGGAGGCCAAGCGCTACAAAGTCTATCCCTTCTCTTTGTCTCCCATTTATGAAGATGACAGCTCCCAGGAGGACTTACTTTCCACAGATGTGTCTCCGGAAAGCCGTCCTGGTGGAACATCTAAGGATAACTCTGACCATGCTTCTGTGCTTTCCCTTCTCCAGTCAGTTTCTGAGCGCTTACAGTTCACTGCTCGGTTCAACGAAGAGGAGGAGGGAGTGGAGGAAGAGGAGGAGGAGGAGGAAGAATCATCATATGAGGAAAATATGCTTGATGTTGAGACAGAAGATGAATGTCTTTCCAGCCAGTGGAGAGAGAATTTGAAAACAACCCTTCAATCAAACAGCCAAAATAGATCTTTGCTTCCTCAAGAATCATTTCTTCTTTCAAAAGAACAACTTGACTCACAGGAGCAACCAGAACAGCTTCCAGACGTGAGTTCTCCTAGTCAAACACCTTGTAAATCAGTTTCAGAGGAAGCTGATGCTGCTCTAACGCATCCTCCTACAAGTGTGTACTACCAGTATTTGAAATCTGCCAGCAATTCCTCTTCTGAGAAGGGGACCAGATTTGGAAGCATTCTCCAGGATATGTTGCAGCCAAAGATTCATTGGTCTCAAGACAACACCATGCCAAACCTGGAAGAATTGTCAGCGGTAAGATGTCATGTCACATAAAAATTATAATCAAAGTGATTAGCCCAGATTCAAAATTGCTGTCTCCCTAATCTTCTTCCTCTCTTTTAATTAAGATTAGTTCTTTTATCATAAAAGTAATCAAAAAGTACTTCTTTTATCAAAAGTAATTAGGTCATCTCATAGTTTAAAAAAAGAAGTCTTCCGATAATATGATGTTAAAAACATGGTGTTCTTGGTTTAGCACACAGATGAAAGTGACTTAACTGTAAAACAGGATATGTGAACAGAAAATATAATAGAAAAATATGCATAATAAAAAATTTCTGTAATAGCATAACACAGACTTGTCTATGTTAAGGGCATTTCAACCTGGAGATAATGAAATTGCCTTCTGTATGAAAATTATTCTTTTATTTCTTTCCCTTCTGAGATTAATAAAACTCTCCAAAAAAGGTCCAAACATCTGCTTACTGGACTGTTTGATTGTTTCATCACCGTGTCTTCTACAAATTATAGCTCAGTAGCAAGTAAGTAAAATAGCTACTTCCATGGATTAACGTTTCGTTTTCAGTTTATTTAAAGCACTGCCAAATAAAAAAGGTTTTCCGATATTTAGAATTTGAAAGTGTCACATAGACCAAATGTGTAAGTGAGCAAGTCTTTTCATAATGTTGAGAATACTTCAGTCTGTGTTAGAGCTAGCCTCTTTTTTTTCCTCCCCTGTTAAGAAGTGCAGTTGATTGTTTGCTGGAAAAGGGTAATACATTTGTAAAGGCTACTGTAACTTCCACAGTAGTTCTTCTGTTCTAGCACGGGTCACTTTCTGCTGATTGATTCTGTAAAACTATTGACAGCAACTCTGAATGGCAGTGAAACACATCGTGGTTGTTTCTAATAGTGACAGTTGTGTCCCTGTGTAGGAATAATGGACCCGGAATAATCTGCCTGTGCTTTATGTTGTAGGTGTTTAATAGTTGTGTGCCATGTCCTTTTACTTTCAGAACCTCATTGACAGGACAAGTCTCAAATACAATCCAAGGCCAGGAAAGGTAAGCAGAATTTGTCACATAAATCAATATGATACATGGAATAATTTTATTATACTGAAATTTTTGAGTGGAAATCATCTGAAGTTATTAGTCTAGTTTTATGTATTTTTATGTATTATTAGCATATGCTTGGACAAGTTAATGATGAGAATCTATTATTAAAAATCCTGCCACTAGTAATTTTACTGTGTTTCTCAGCAGTTTTCATTCAGTGTTTCATAAAAGAAGAAAATGTGTGGCATCTCAGTTGAGTGGGCACAAATTCCAAGCAAAAAATAACTGTGTTGAAATGGGCCTTCATTCACATGCATTGTACATTGTTTCAGATTATTATTTATGATGCTTATGGCAACAAAAGTAAACAAGAAGTTCATTCTGATGTGCTAGATGCCTCATCGTGGATCTTTCCCGTTGGAGCGTTACTTAGGATAATTAGAGGATGGTAAGAAATCCAAGTCATATTTAAATGGTCTTTCCAAAAGACTTCATATGTGTTTCTCTGGTATTTTTATTTCTTTTGTTTATGGCACATGTCCAATCTGCAAGAGTGTCTTTTTCTTTTTTTATAATTAGAGTGATATCAATGAAAAAAGCATGAAACAAGGCTTCAAATGCTGCAGTACAAAAAAGAAAAAAATAAATATTGTTTCTCCTGGGAGCTAGCTTCAAACAGACAGTTTCTAATAGAGCCATAAGTAAGTTTGGAATTCTTGCCTGAAGTGCTGAGACAGTACAGCTATAACCACGACTAGAAGCATGTGTATGCCAAAGGAAGTGGTTGTTTTTACAGTCTTTTACAGTTTCAGTTTCATTATACGAAGCTGCTGCGAAACGACCCTAAGATAAGCATTCTCAGCTGCTGGTTTTAATGTAGCATTTAGAGAAATGTGGATGCAGAAGGATACATACAAGTGCCTTTAAGGTTGCGAGTGTTTCTGGCTTTGCTTTGGGAAGCTGGGGCTGGGTCCACGTCAGTTGTTGCATTGGAATTTAATTGGTGACGCTGACAGTGAATGTTTCTGGCTGTCAGCCACAGTAAAAATGCATGTCACATTTATGCAGTTTTGAGGCAGCAGTGTATGGTTTTGCATACATTTCTTTCACATCCCAAGAGAAGCTGAATGCCATTATTAGTATGTTTTATGCCTTGCATAGTGTCTGCCTGAACAGGACATGTTTTGATGTGACAATTAACATATATGTTCTGGTAAAACAAGGCTGGTTATTCACATTGTGTTTTGGCTGTATTTTTATACAGTTAATATTTTAAGTTATGTTAGGCCACATCCTGAAAGAGAACTGTGTATTTCACTTTTCAATACTAAAATGAATGGGACTACTGAAGGACAGCATAAGGAAGATGTGACAGCTGGCTTGATAAGAAGAGCTGATTACTGAGCTTTCCATCAGATGTGCTCTGTAAGGACAGTCTTAGCTAACAGCAACAACTCAGTTCATGATATCCTTATTACAGTTGGATTTTTTATGAGAAACCAAAGTTCCAGGGTCAGAAATATGTACTAGAAGAAGGAAAAGCTGTGCTGGATCACCTTTGGGATCTCCCAGGCGTGAAACATCATGGAAGAAACCTCACAGTTGGCTCGATCAAACACGTAACAAAGGTACAGGCTTTCTTCATACTGTTCTCTCATACATAATTGATTGGTTGGAAATAGTGGTGCATTACTAGCAATGTGTGTATAGTGTGTCTGACTTTATTCAAATTTGCTATGATTCACTTTTTTCACCTCCAAGGTAAATTCTAGGACTTTTTCTTGCTAAATTCACCTTTCTTCCTGAGTAGATGAGCAGATGGATTGTGGCTCTTGGCCACCGCCCTCAGATGACACAGCAACTCCCCTCATTTTAGATGTTTACTGTCCAGTTATTTGAAATTGAATGGAATCAATATTTTTGGAAGTAGTTTTTATTCTAAGCTTAAGCTATCTGCTGTGTCTTATGGCTTCTGTTTCACAAGTTAATAGTTGGGTTTCCAGTCCCGTTTGTACAGCATAGCCTCCAAACACTGCTGCCATTCCCTCTGCAGCTTTGTGCCATCTGTAGGGTTTCCACGTGGACAAGTGGTACACACCTTCAGCCAGAAGTTTAAAAGGCTTTTTGTTGAAAAGATAAGAATCAAATGTCTAAAACCAAATATAATGCATCCATTGTTATTCAGTGAATGAGGAGTATATTTACCAGATCTTGTGACTTAAGAAGACTTAGTGCTCTTGTTGTATAGTGTTAACATTCCAGTTATTCACAGAGCAATGGCTCTTACCGTGAGTGAATTATCATTTGTATCACAATGTGAAAGATTTTCAGTAAAGTGGTTTCTCACTTCTCTGCTGGAATAGAGGTCATTTTAAAATCAACAACCCTTTTGTCATCAGTACAGGGGCATAATGTCATAACAGTTAGAAATACTTTTTCATTCTCTTAAGACACTTAACAAAAAATTATTTCAAAAGAAGCTGGCTGAAGTTAACATTTATTTCAGCTAAACAAATTAAAAGCCTTGGACCAACATGTAATAGGATTATTGATCAATACCATGGGAAACAACTAAATCAATAAAAAAGCATGTGGAACTCTGGCCTGAATCTAAGGGAAGCTGGGTGTGTGTTGAGTATGAAAGAAACCTCTTAGTAAGAAAGATATTGTGTTTAGCTTTGTCATGCTTGATAAAAATGTTTGTAGTACAGCTCAATAAGTTTGCCCTTTGATCTTCTTCCAGTCTGTGATTCATTTATATGGAACACAGATGGAAAGCTTTGTTGCAGCACACTAGTTCAGTAATCAACACTTTTCTAGTGTAACTTAAACTTCTAGGGAGTAGGGTTGGTTAGGAGGGCTTTTTCTGCTACCCCATAGGGCTAGAGGGGGTGTGGAACTCACTGAGCTGTGTCTTGTCCTCTAAACCTTGACTCATGAAAGCATCCCTCCTTTATAGGTTGTACTTCAGCTGCTGTGGAACTACTTTTAGGAGGTAGTTTGCCTGAGTGCTACCTTATCTATTTATTTTTTTGAGGCAAAATATAGGCATTGTTTTTATTTGACAAATAGCTCTTTCTTTTTTCAGGCAGCTCGTGTGTGTGATCTGCAGAATCATGTGCTTTACTGTAATTCTCTTTTTTCATAAGCTGGGTAGCTCAGTGGCTTTGCTCCTGACTGGTTTGGCCATAGTGGCTCTGTGTCCAGGTTGTTTGGCTTTTCACTTCTTCAAGTGGCTTTTTATGGTGCTTGTTTAATGGTTGCTCAGATGCCTTTAGTTAGAAGATTTGAAAATTGGCTAAATATTGAAAAGAAAGTAGCTTGCCAAGAAGAGGAAAAACTGATTTCTAGTAAAGAAACTATAGGAGGTACAGTTAATGTTTTATTAATTTTTTTTATTTTTTTCTAGCAGATTGGCTGTAAAACAGTCTACTAGTGGCATTGTGCTCTTTGTTTGGCTTCATGCCTCCACAAAAAGCAGAGATTCTATTAGCTTTGTGGTTAGCTTGTGGCCTTACTAGCTGTGGATAAACATTAGATGTATCTATGTGTATTTAATTTCAAGGGACTTGTGGGGAGGAGATTCCAAGGAAACAGACTGTGCAACTAGTAAAATGAAGACCTGTCTGAAGTAATGTGGAGACTGAATTCCACCAAAACAAACCAACATCAGCCTAAGCCAGGGAAGTCTGCCTGCACACACAGGTTCAATGCAGCTCCTGCAGCTCAGTCTGTTTAGCCAAGTCAGTGCTCTGGCCTCCTGCAAATGCAAACACTGACTTACGCAATTGGAGGAGTTTTTCTATCTGTTTCTGGAAGCCCAAGGGGGATGCTAAGTATTATGTTTCCGTAACGTGAGCTAAGAAGAGTTCCCTGGCATCTCCATTCTGGAATAATCTTGTCAACCGCTCTTCTGCAAGGTGACAAGAGATCACTGTCTACAAGATGGTTAGGCAGGGAGTACCTAGATTCCTTATGGACTCTCCTTAAGCAAAGCTCTTTTTAATAAGTTTGTTCACAGTATTACACAGAGGGTGTGTTTGGTTTGCTAAGTGAAAAGAAGTTAATCATTTAATCAGGGACTACTTTGTCAAATGCCATAGGAAGACAGCCAGTAGCTTCAAATTGTCTCATTTGCTGGTTGGTATTTACAGGAAAATAACCATTAATTTCCTTAATATTATTCTATTTTACTACCAGCCTTCTTGAATCCTGTAGTTTGGTTTGGTGGTGATGGTGGTAGCAAGAGTGATACAGAGCTGAAGCACTGGGAGCAAGAATTATGAATGGGTAAAAAGGCCTGGAGGACCAGTGAAGAATGATATTTTTAAAAAGATAAATCTGCAGAAGCCAATATGCCCTAAGGACAAACTGTGTACCAAAAGTAAGATGCGTGGCTGGACTGTATTAAAAAGCAATCATGCGAATACCAAAACTAGGCTTGGTTCTCAATAGACCCATCTCTCATCCTTGTTTTGGAATGTCACTTAAGAAGCCAGACTTTAGTATTCTTTGTCCTGTTGTTGACACAAAAAAACTAGCCCAGCTAAATAGGCTGTTTTGATTACTTTGGTCACTGCAGCTTACAGGTCTGACAATAAGATCTAACAGTGCTGAATTTATTTAGCCCTGCTGGTGCTGTTAGGGCTGTAACCCTAGATCTAGAAGAAGGGTAAACAACCAAGACCACCCTGAGGGAGTTGAATGTTTTATGTATGTCACTTCTGGTGGAGCTCTTGGTCAGGCTTAAAAAAAATATCAGAGATGCTACCAAAGAGTAATTTTTTCATGCTGAGGTCTTAAAAGTGGGCTTAACCCTCTTCAAAAGGAGCCTTCGCCTTTCTGCTGAAGGCCACGTTACTCTTTTGGAAGTGTCCATTCTCTTTGAGCTAAGGTGAATATTCCCCATGCTTGTAAACATCTCAGCTCTCTGAGGACCATGAGGGAAGCACAGGCACTCCAGGATGGGAGGAGAATACCACAGAGTAAAGGAAGGCAAGTGGGAAGCCTGGAGGCTGTGACCTGCCTGTGCATTTGCTGGTTGTGTGTTCCCATTGGAAATGAACACAACTACCTGATCTGTTTGCTGTGGGTTTTATTCTGCTTTTGCCTGATGTATTAGTAAGGTAATGAGTTATGACTGCTCGTGATGGGGGTGGACTGCCCTGGGGGGTGGATATAGGGAGGAAAGTTTCCAGGTTGGGATCTGGCCTGAAAAACCACAGTAGTAGTTTTGCATGATAATAGTTTTGCATGTGAGTATCTTGTTTTAAAATCTTGACGCCTTGCAGATGAAAGGGCTTTGGATTGCGGGATCTAGTTCTCAGCCTGAATGCTATCATATTTGTTGGTTTTCATTTTGTTTCTAAAGATGGTGGCTTTATTAGGAATGTTGAAGAAGCCTCTGAAAGTAATGATGCCTATTAAATATGCTCAGGCAAATGTGAACATGCTAGGGCAAATATTTGCCAGGCTAAAGTTTGCATGCTTGAATTGTATAAATTAATGGCATAGCATTTGAGCCTACATCTGCAAATACATAGTGTTCATCTTGTATGCTAATAATAAGTAGTACCATTTTCTGCAGTTCTGTGCATTAATACAGGTAAATTGAATTCAGTATTTAAGACAAAGTGTGTACTTGTGACTTCAAAAAAAATGGGCCAAGAAAACATGATGCAGTTCTTGCTTAAACACATTACTACCTTTAAAAATAGGTATTTGAATTGGTTTTGATAAAGTCTTTGTGTGACACTTTATAAATGAAGCTTGTGGATTTAATCTACTACATACAAAAATACCATCACAATGAGTACAGGTCTTTTATGACTGCCAAAATCTGGCTGGAGAGAGAGAGTGATAAATAGAAGAGATTTAATTATGAGTGCTTGTGCTTTACCTACACTACTGTATTTGTCATCTCTTGAGCTGGAGCCTCATGAGCTTCAGTGTCAGGAGAGCAGACTTGAAAAGAGAATACAGACAGGCTTTTTCCAATCTTAAATGAGAAACAAAACCAAAAGCCTCCTACTGAATTCAAATTAAACATGCTCCATCTCATATTCTGTCTGAGCCTGCAGGCAGGTACTTTATTTTGCCACTTGTCTTGTCTCATAGGTACCTTGTTTCAGCATGCATCTGAAACCATTGTCTAGCGTCATTATTTGTGGAATTCTTATAGGTGCAATTTCTGATTTTCTGTATTGAGTTTCATTGTTGGATTTACAGCCTTACCAGATATTATCAGGAAAAAAACACAAACTTCAAATATTTCTCAAATGTGATTTAGTAAGATGCATACACATGTGAAAACTATAGGGAGATTTTTTTTTTAAACTTGTCTATCATTACACTTTGAACTGACTTCCTTAGCACTTTGCCATAAAGTAGCATTGTATGAGAAAGTCTTTTTTTCCTAGTTTTGCTCATCTGAAAATGCTCTAAAAACAATTGTTTGTAAGGTACAACACAGAGGAAACGTGATTGTACGTGAGGGAGAGTTGCCAGAATAGTATCCTGTGTTACTTCAGATCTCATGAGAAAAGTGAAATAATAACCTGAAGTGCATCTATTAGCATTGCCACACTTATTGCTGACAGTTAAATAGCTACTGAAAATCACTAACCAAGAGGCAGTGGGATGTTACTCCATGGAAACTCTGCTCAAAACCTGTGTCAAAAAAGAGAGCATGCAGGGGCTACCATGAGATGAGGTGCTGTAACTTTAAGAGCTTTAGTGCCCTAATGCACAAGGGCACAAGATCTCTGCAAGTGTTTTACCCTTTGGGTCTGGCAGAAGCCACAGTTAGTGTAGAATCCATGTCATGATTTGCCCCTCCTCAGATCCAGTAACCAAGTGCTTTTCTGAGGTCACCCTCAGAGACAGCTTCTCATCCCTCTTCCCTAGTGCACCCGCAGGGGACATCAAGCTTCAGCCACATTTAGGGCTTTTGGGATCTCTTCGTGCTGCCCAAGCCCTTTGGCCTGATGCAAATGGGCCTGTGGGTCAGGAGGGCAAAGGGAAGGTGCTGTGAAGTCCTCAGTGAGAACTGAAGGTTTCCAGCCACAGCTGGACAGGGCTGTCAGCACGTGAGCCACCTTTCCCTGTAACAGGAAGGCTGCTCTGTAACACCCTGCTGAAGATGAGAGAGGATCCTCACTGGTTCACGATGTGTTTGAGTGCTGAGGAAGAAAATACTGGCAGTGCACTGTATATAAATATTACAAAATGAGAGTAGTTCAATAAAATCCCTGCAAATTTTAGAGAAGATGATGCATTCAACAAGTTCTTCTATCAGTAGTAAACCTTCAGCACGGTAGTGGAGCTTGTTGCTTTGTAGAAACAGGAAAACCGCTACAGTGCCCACTTAACAAAATAGATGTTTTCTAATGCTGATCTTTTCCTTTCTTTGTAGATTTATTTAACACATCAGAAAACTGAGCTCATACAGCTTTATGCCATAATTGGATTCATTACAGATCTTCATTATCATGGAGAGAGGGAGGTGGGAATGTAGTAGACATTTCTAGGAAGTTTTAGTTACGTGTGCATCATGTATACCTATGTGTGTTATGGAAGCACTGTCCTTTTTTAAAAAAAAAGGCCCTTTACTTGAAGAGCATTTAAACTGACCTTTTTGAAAGTAGCCTGACAGTCAGAAATACATAGTTCTTCCTTGCAACTTAGTGGGAGGCTTCTCTTAGCTTTTCTAAAACTTCCATTCTCCATTTAAAAAAGCTAAAACCCTTCCATCTGTATGAATCCTGGAGTTAAATTAGAAGGGGGAGAAGACAGGGGAAAGAAAATAAGGGAGTGTTATCAGTCCTACAGTGTCAGACTCTGCAAGTGTGTTTAAAGCCTTACACTTTGACTTGTTTCCACAGGACTGTGGTGTTCCAGAGGTTGAGTTCTGCCTGGCAGCTGGGAGCACAGAGGGACCTCCTATCTGCATACAGGGTGCAGTTGCCAATTTAGAAGAACTGGATGTTGAGAAAAGCCCTTATATAAGAGTTAAATCAGGAGTGTGAGTACCAGACCTTTCTAACGGTGTTTTGCCAGCAGGTAGAGGAGTGTCATCGTGGGAGGAAAGTCAGCAATATGAACAATATCTGGGGAGAGGTGCTACAAATCAGTTAACGTGCAACAGATATTCCCAGCTCTACACTTCAGCATTGTGTTCTGTGGGCTCCTAGTGGTGGAACCAAATTTTTGAAGGCATTTTTTCCTAGTTGTTGGCAGAAGTGGTCTATAATTCAATTTTTGAGTAGCTTCATAAATAGAAGCAGCAGCGTAGCTAAAATTAGCTCTCAGTTCATTGGGGAATAGATAACTGCCTCCCTGGTCACCCACCCTGTTATAACAGTGTGGCTGAATACCAAGAAATGAGTATGACATCATCCAAGCATTTCTCAAGCTACAGCCATATCCTGACATTCTGAGAGAGGTGATGCAATATGACGCAAGCCCCTTGCTAGCCCAGCACTTCCTGCATTGAGCAGAACAGGCTGTTTCCTGGGTAAGTGGCCAACACTTCACAGTTCCTGAAGTTTGGGAGTTCTGTGTCTCTTCTCATAAATCATTACAGAGTGACATTAACTATTCTCTTAAAAGAGTCTTGAGTTTGCCTTTCCATGTGAGCCAAGTCTTCCTTCCCACAATCTTACAATATGTCTGTGAAGCTTGAGGTGGTGAAGGAATTAAAAACAGAGCCCTGTTTTAGTTATGACAGAACTTAGTATAACTTTTAACTGCATACAATCTGTGTAGTTTTAAGAAAATCATTTTCCACATGGCTCAGTTCTTCCTCGATTCCTAATTTGGTCTGCTAACCCTGGGTCCAACTTCTACATTCAGCTTGCTTTCTGATTTAAAACAGTCTGAAGGAGCCTCAGCATTTTTAAACTTCATGTCAAAATTACTATAGCTTTCCAAAGGAGTGTTGTAAATCATCATAATTTAATAACTTCCACTGAAAAAAATGGAGTGGGGTTGATGGTAGAAGTCATTTAGTTCCTAAGGTGACAATCCTAGGTAATGTCTCATCCTCAGAACTGATCTTTTTTTTTGTGTACTCATAGTGTACCAAAATGGCTTTTTAAAGTTAGTGAACAAATTGGTAGTTTTCTTCTCTTTCATTTATATTTATCTTGGACTGAGAGAAACTCTCTGAGATCTTAGCAGTGATGTTGCCAGTGCATTTAACTATAGTTTTGTTTTGATGTGCTGCCAGCATCTAAAACATTATCTGGCTCTTACAAGTACAAAAAGTAAAATAATTTTAACAAGATCTTTGTAATCTAATTAATGAGATTAATGAGTAATTTATCCTTACTGTTATAGATGGCTTGCTTATTCAGACTTTAATTACAAGGGAGAGATGACAGTTTTGGAAGAATGCGATTCACCATCTGAAATTCCTTCAGCAGATGTAAAATCCCTGCGCCCCTTAAAAATGGTGAGGACTTCACAATTCCCCAAGCTATGTGCCTTCCTTTCTCTTACTGTTGGTTTGTACCTAAATATAACTTGGATCCTAATGTTTATTTCTTCTGGGAATGGAAGTCCAGAAAGGAGTTTATTAGCCAGAAATATTCCTCTGACCACAGACTGCACAAGGATCTTGGGAGGTGCAGCTAATTTTTGTGTTGATACACAGCATGTAGTTCTACACATGAAAGAATGTGGAAGGGTATAACACATACTTCTACTGTATACATAACAAGCCTGCAGAGACAGAGAGTTTAAAAGCTATCGAGAAATGAGACCTAGCAACTGTCTCTATAGTCACTCAAGTGGGGTAGGTGTCATTCCCTCACAGAACATTATTCACTAAAATTCCCAGAGAAGATGCATTTGTTGTATTTGCTGTTAGACCACAGACATGAATATGTCAGCTTATGTTTTCTCTCTTTTCTGGTGTTTGTAATAATAGTAATTTCTTGCAACTTCACAATCTGTGCTTAAGAAACTCAAAATATATACAACAAAGCTTTAAAAGTTAATTTTAAAAATTGGTCAATGTAAATTAGTTTAAGAACACATAGGAAATATTTCCTGTATGTTGCTAATAGACAATGAAGGAATAGTTTTAAATTGCTTGTGCCCTTACAGGTTTATCAATGCACTGGTTTGTTTGTAAGTCAGGTTTATAGTGTCCCCAGCCTTTTGAAATGTCAAAGTATTTAAATTAATGTTTGATACAACCAACACTGAAAATGGTGAATATAATTGCAAAGACTTCATGCTCTGATAGAATTGTAGGATGTGTGTCAAAGAGTAACTTCAAGTTTAATATATTATTTATTATTATTTTCCTGTTTTCCTTCCCATCTTTTTTTAGGGTGGACTAAAGGTACAAATGCCAATGAATGTCAAGGTAAGCACTGAGGACACTGAGATTAAAATATTAGTACATTGAAGCTGTTTTCTTTTTCTTGGGTATATGGTATTTGATTAAGTGTTCAGTGTTTGCTGCTGAAGAAAAACTCATTAATGGTGTCAAGTTCACTTAGTGTTTCACAAGTTGTAAAAGTAGTAGTAGTTCATTTTTCACATATTAGGAGGATGTGAATTAGCTGTAGAAAAATTCCAATGCTTTTACAAAATAAAGTGAGTTTTTCTGATTTGACACATTAGTCACTGTAATGGTAAGGGGATTAGGAGAGATTTTCCCATTTAACATACCAAGTTTTAAAAAAAGGAGGGGGAAGAGAGGAGGGATGCAGGAATTCCTTTTTATACCCTACTCCAATACAAGAGTTGTGACTGAGACCATGATCTTTCTGTGATCTGAGGAGCAGACAGCTATTCCAGAGTTATTGCTCCTTTTCCCTCCTTTTTCTGGTTCTCCATAAAAACACTGTAACTTTTAATTGTACAAACACATGCACAGCTTGAGAGTTTTTCTGATAACTACTGCAACAAATATTAATACTCTTAGTTGCTGGTCCATGTGACTGAACAGATGAGGAACCTGAAGAGGGTGTTAACTGCAGTCATTGCAATAACTTCAGCCAAGTACAGGGAAAGATATTTTGTTTACTTTTGACGGATTAAACTCAGCGTGTCTAACTAGGACCAGGTAGGATTCACTGCAGGCTGATACTCATTGCCCAGGCACAGGATTACAAGATAGAAATCATGGTCATGTAGCTGGAGAGTACATGTATGTACGTAGAGTTGTGTGAATAAGTATCCTTCTGTGGAAATGTCTGCAAATAGCCTGACAAGCCCATGTAAATCTAAATAGGGCCTCCAGCTTTCAGGGTACTCAGGAATCAGAAGGGCTGAGGAATGCAACCCTGAGTTTTCTTCATAGTGACAGTTTGTTGGAGTGGGGGGGCAAAGAGGTCTTCCACATACTGTAGCAGTACATAAACACAAACTTCAAATAACTACTCAGGCCATACTTAAGTCACTGTTAAACATCATGTTTTCATAGATAATAATATATGAAAAAACCCACTTTGAAGGATGGTCCAAAGAGTTTTCAGAAAACATCACTTCTGTCCCAGCACTGTTTGCTGGTGAAGAGGGGTTTCAGGAAATTGGATCAATACGTGTAATTGGTGGAGTGTAAGTATATCTCACTTTTTTACTTATTTACTTTAAAGTAGGAAAACCTGACTAATCACTAACTAAGGGATGATTGGAATTTTTCACAGGCAAAATGCTTTGAAAAAAAAAAGGAGTATATATTTCTTTTGTCGATTATCAGCACTGGATAAAATTACCTCTCCTTATGGCTTATCTGTCTGAAGGAATTTCAGATGATAAAGCTAAATGTGTGAGAGGTGTGAAGTCAGTGTTTATCATTTGGATGCTGATAAAGTGGGCCACTTTGTTCCTTAATGAGGGCATTCACACAGGGCTTTATTCATATTGCTTTATACTTCTGACAGTCTCTACTTAATTTGGTGAAATAACCTTGGGTAGATGTGGTTGGTCTTCAATTTGGGATTTTAATACACCAGCTACTCAAGAGAGCTACCAACCCCTCCTGTTGCTCTTTCAACCTCTCCCAAGACTCAACAGGATAGGACTGTTTGAAAGCATGCAGGATGGTTGCTTTTGCCAAAGACCTTAGTAATAAAACAGTTTTGAGGAAATTTTGGCTTTGTTTCTTAGGGGATTTCCATGTTATTATTTCAGTGTAAAGACTGAATAACATACATCCTTTCAGGCTGCCGTCAGAACCTTATGAGCACTAAATTAAAAACAAACTTAATTGTTACTACTGAAATAACCTATTCATAAATGCATTGTGTATTCACTCTCTGGGAAGCCTCAAATTATTAAAAATCATTTTTCTGTCTGTTGTGGCAGCTTTTATTTTTAGTCCTGCGGTAACCTAAACAGCTGAATTAATGTAAACCAAATGGTACTAAAAGTAAAGCTAGCCCTGCCTGCCAAATTTCAGTGCCAACAGAATTTGTACAGCAGTTCCAATGCTTACAAGAGAGCTTTAATGAAAGAAGTGCTTACAAGAAACAAGGAGAAGGAAGCACTTTTTCAAATTAAGAGCCAATAGAGATTTCAAAGTGGATATGGAAACACCTTCTTTTAATTGAGCCACATCTAGTTGTTCAAAATACTTTCAAAGGTTTTGTTAATTTAGTGCCAAAATATATTGCATATGCAATATGTTTTATATATTCAATTTACTTTTCTATTTATATGTGTATGTTCCTAAATCAGAGCAGGAAAAATTATAAGCAGGCAAAATTTTGTTCTGTTGAAGTCTGTTAATTCTGTCACCAGCTCCAGCAAGGGTAGAAACTCATCACTTATTAACACACCAAAAGCTACACTACACTGGTTGTTTCTTTCATCATTGACAGTTGGTGTCTTGGAATATTTTGGCAACTAGATGGGTATTTAGCCTCTGTAGTACCAAATATTGGGGTTGGGACTATGGCTGACTGAGAGGAGGTACATGGAGAAGTGTCACATAAATGAGCTGTTGTTGGATAAAGAATCACATGGTGGGATTTTGATCCACAAAGGACCCTTCCTGGGTGCCTGTTGTGATGTGGAACAAGCACTGCTTTGTTCATGAGCTGAGTTTGTGATACCCATTTCAGTGTCCTGGGGATGTCCTTGTCCCCTTGTATTTGTTACCAACAGTCATGTGTGCAGTTGTTTTGTTTTTACTTAGTTCTCTTCCTTTTGCCACAGATGGGTTGCCTATGACAAGGAGCGCTACAAAGGCCGTCAGTACTTGCTGGAGGAGGGAGATTATGAAGACAGACACTCGTGGGGGGGGACTGACAGTGTCCTCCTGTCTTTTCGGTTCCTTCAGGCTGTAAGTACTGATAGGAATCTCACACAAATTATGCACAGTTCTGTACATAAAGAGAAAGGTTATTCTCTGCATATGGGACAGCTGTCTTGGGCTCAGTCATTCCACCTTTTGCCCGTGGTCGTTCTCATTCCTCTCCTACTGGTTGAAATTCAGGCTGCATTGTAAAGCAGAAGCAGATTCTAAATAGTCTTTGTAACATTCATACAGAAAAATGCATCATGCAGAATTCCTTGTCTACCTGCCAGATTTTCCAAGTACCTCCCTTCTGTACTCCAAGCTATTTGAGTCTCTCAAGCAGAATTTTCTTCAATGTGTAACATGCCTAAGTGTACAGTGTAGTTCTTTATTAAAATAAAAATAGCTTTTCAACACAGCAGCTGTTACAAGCCTTAAAACAGCATTACCCTCTGTCTCTGTGATTTTTCTGCCAGAAAATTTTGGCAGCAAAAATAATCATGGTAAAAAAATCCCTCGGGCTAAAGTGGATTTAGTGGAGGCAAAGATGAAACAATAATAATAATAAAAACTATCTGTAAGAGTCCAGTATTAGAAGGAAAGTTAGACTTTTTAGTGATGGGGAAACATGGGATTAGGACTTGTTTATCATTTCCTTTGGTTGGTTTGTTTGTTTGAAGATTTTTTTTTATTATAATGGGGACTCTGTGAACTTTAAATGCAGCTGCAAAGAGTGGCTTCTTTTGAGACTTAGATTTTTCACTCTGATATTGCTCAGTTTTGTATACTCTTATCTGAGGAAATGTAATATTCCTGAGCCAGGAATTTGTGAATATTGAAAATAGGCATTTAGAGCAAACTCACTGTATCAACAGTCATTATCTTCTTTTACAAATTAAAAATTTAATGTGAACCCAAGAAGGCCATACTTAAATTCACAATTTGAAGCTTTGTTTTTTGTGCAAGGAACACAGCAAAAGCTGTATTTATAATCAGAATCTTATCATATAACTTAAAGACAAGGGAATAAACTGAATTGAAGAAAAATATCTTTCTCTCAATCATTTATTTTTAGGTATTTGAGAAAAAATAGGCAGGAAACTTTTTCAGATTCCTCATTTTGAATACGCAGAATCCTATTCAGTAACTGACTAATCTTAGTTTTCCTCTATTTTCCACCTATTCGTTGGATAATTGAGCAACTTAAATTGATCTTGGAAAGGACATAAATCCAAGCTTAAAACTGTGCATGTGTCTAGTGAGAATGACCTTCCACATGTATGCATGTATTTAATTTGACTCACACCTAGGACAGTCAGAAGACTCGAGTCATTAACATTTTAAAAACATGTATCATCTGTGGTCATAAATCAACATTTATCATTCAAACTGGCATATAAATATATGTATGTATTGGTAATAAAAGTGTAAGGAATTATTCCCCTCAAACTGGAGCATAACTAAAGGCAGTGAGCTGCTTGCCAATAAAATGACTAATGGCACTGGCATTCTGTTGTTTGGCTTGACCAGCAGATTGCCTGCCTCTCTCTGATGTGCAGTGCACGAGTCAGTGTTCAGGCTTGCCATATGCTCCCTTCCTGACTTCGTATATGATACTTAAGGTCAGGATTTTGAAAATATTTCAGTACTAAACTCTTTTTTTTTCAGGGAGACCTGGGCAAAATTCCAAAACTAGTTCTGTGTGCTTAAGGCCAGTTCTGTGCAGCGAAGGTACAAGACCTTCTCCACAACCTCAGAAATTCTGTGAGGAGAAGCACGGCAAAGGCTGCAGTGGGGATGGTCCCAGACATCAGATCTTTATTGCTCTTCCCTAGAGATTCTGGTTTAGTCAAATGAATTCAAGGGTCTCTGTAGAAGACGTAGGATTTTGTGAAATACAACCGAGTTGCATTATCCATGATCAGTTTAGAGAGGCAGTGGGGTTGGACAGTGACCCACTTCTTTATACGTCCTCCCCAGTGTGGTCTCATGTAGGGCCACATGTTGTGTGTTTTCTGCTGGGGCATCACACCAGGTGACTTTGACTGTGTTGGCTTTAAGGTCAGCCCAGACCTGAAAACAGTTCAGCCCAGCTCATACAGCTTGAAGCTGAAGCTCATGAGCCCTGTGTACCTGAGTCAGCTCCAGGCAGAGTTGGATCAAATGTCTTTGTGTCGTGCTCCCACAGCAGGGAGCGTGGCACAGAGGCACATAAATGCCTCTGCAGAGAGCTGGGTACAGTGTGCCTCATTAGCCTGAGTCAGTCCCAGCTCCCTCAGTGGGGTTAGTGCTATGCAAAGCTATTGGGATGTTCCTGTGCCACGACACTCAACACGACAGGTTCCACCAGAGCCTGTTAACACTAGGAAAATTCAGCCCGTGTTTTTGTACACATTGCAGTGACTGCAGCTGAGCTGAGGCATGAATTTAATTTCCTGACAAATCAGAAAGGTTAGACATCACACACAAAAGAGGGATCATTGCACCTCACCCCTCCTCACCCACTGGTGAAGATGCACACGCATGTGTGCACACTGCAAGAGCTTCCAGGTTTGGGCTGTCTGAAATATTTCTGCTGTGATCAAGAGCTAATGTGGGGATTTGGGGAGTGTTTTGAAAGCAGAGACAGAAAGATCTTGTAGGATTGTTTTTTCCTGTTACTGCCAGCTCTGTTGTCAGCATCTGTATTGAGCACTCCAGAGTCAAATACAGAGCTGGTTCCTGAGGGCAGGCAGCAATTTGGACGGTGAGCTGGTTTGGGGGACAGTTCTATTTGCTGCTTTTCTGCAGTGTCAAATGAATCTGGGAAGCTGGGATTCGCCCATGGCTGACAGGATCAGTGAAAGAGCAAAGTTTCTGAGTCTTTTCAGTGGTACAGAGTGTGTTGGTTTTGGAGCTTCCCAACTAATCTTTTCAAGTCTAGAATGATTTGTCTCAGTCTGAAAGTCTTCTTGAAAAGTGTTAATTGTAAGAGAAGCTGCAGTGGAAATTCAGGGAGAAAAGAATGATGACTGGTTTTAAAGCACATTTTAAATGTAATTACGGTTGTGAATATTTTTCAATATTTTAAATTTAGTTGAAGAAATTAATGTATGCATTTGATCTAAATTACTTCTCAGGTACTTTTGCAAAGTCTTTGCTTTAGGACTGTTACGAGTATCTGTTTTTCATTTGCACTGAAACTGCACTAGTTTGGTTGGATTTTTTCCTAAGAAGTAGTCTGAAGCTGGAGTTGTTAATGATGATATTGTCAGTCCTGGCATTTTAATTTCTACTGTATACCTAAAATAGTTGTAACTGTTTAAATAAATAAAAGAAGCAGGTGATCAACATAGTAAGAAAACCAGTTTTACTACAGAATTCATTCCATCAAGTGTACCCTTCAGCATACTGCTTTCTGGTTGGTAATATTCAGGTGCTACAGCAGCAGGTATTTTGTGTCATAATTCCTGTGGTGGCATCCTCATATGTTTGTGGATCTCTGTCGACCACATTATTAAGTTTCAACTTGTTATAACATTGCTGAATGTTTGAGAAACACTAAAATTGAGTTCATGCTTTGTTAAAAGTGACAAGAATAAAGTGAATGGATTGTTGTTTTCCCAAACAGTGACTGAACTGTGTGCTTAGAATTGCTAAGTGGTTAAAAAGTTGAAGATTTGAAACCCAAATTCAAATAATCTGAAGCTGTGCAAGTAATTTGGTCAAGCAACTAAGCTAGCTGAAAGCAATGTCACACAGCTTTGTATGGGAGAACAGGACAGTGTTAAGCAGGATTTATTTATAGCTGTAGTGATCAGTCATGCAGTGGATGTATCAAAAAAGGACAAATCTCTTGTGCTTGAAAGGTGATCTTGCCCAGTCTTTTCCTATCCATGTTTCTGGGAAGGGATGAGAAAGGAGAACTTAAATTAAAAAACTATAGTCATAATAATACTTGAAGTAGTCATTTGTGAAGCTGTTGGAAGATCAGAGTCCCAACTTTTCTCTTTCCCACACAGGCATTTTTGCACTCTCAGTCATGCTTGTAAAGGAAAGGATGGTGCTGAGAGGCAGCAGGGTCTTTATCTCTTCGGTGGCAACCACTGAAGGCTATATCAGATTGCCAGGTTTCCAGTTATTCCAGAACTTCAAAGTCAAAATATCCCTTGAAGATCCACACAAGGGACCTCAGTCCCTTCACTACTTTATAAAATGCTATCTTTCTGGCTACAACTCTTTTCCAAAATGTTTTATGTTGTGAAATGTGGCTGAACTGTGACAGCCTATCTTCTAACTGCTGCCTCTTAGGATTTCATAGAGTCATCAGTGGCACTTTTTCAGTCTGATGATGAAGATGGGAAAGCATTAGACATCATCAATGAAGAAATCCCTGATTTGGAGAAGACTGGATTTGGCCCAGAGACAAGGTCGATTCTTGTGAGAAGTGGAGTGTAAGTCTACTGAAATATATGGATGGAACTATTGAGTATTTCCATGCATGTTTGGGTACACCTTTTGACAGAATGTGTTCCACGTGGTACAGGTGGTAAACATTTGGAGGAGAAAAATGTTTCTTTACGTTTCCTTGGTGAATGGAAGGAAAAAAATAACCTTAAGTTTCTGTAGCTCTCATGGCTACACCTTGATTTGGATTTGGCCGTGCTTGTTCTTAAAAAAGCTTGTAATGTCCCTCCAGAGGTGTCACAGACTATAGTTGTTTGATACAGGAGCTTTGGCAGTAGTACAGAAGAGAGATTCTATCTGTGTTAAGACCTGGGATGTCTTTTGGGACAGGTAGAGCCTTTACAGAAAGTATAAGACATGCTGTATTTGTAAAAAAGTCAGACTGCTGGCACTGAAAATTAAAATACATTTTGTAGAACTATTTAAACTAAAAGGAGGGGGTTAAACCAACAGGTGTGGAAGAGTACCTGGTTCAAGCTGATAGAGCCTACATTGTCAACCTGGCTAGCTTTCAGTGTGCATGTGTGAAGTTCAGAAGGAAAATAAACAGCATCATTTCAATAAATACAGAAGGTAAATTATACCACCTGCAGTGTCTGTTGGCAGCGACATGCAGTATTAACTGATGAAGCAGGGACAAAGCTCAAAAGTCCTGGAAGTTAGTGTGGGGGAGCTAGAATACTTGGCATGAAATAACAGCTCTGATGCTTCAGATACTGCAGAGATTCACAGGAAGGATAAGCAGAGGAGTTACCCTCTCTATCAGAATTATGGACTAGGCTATTATGTGGAAGACAATGGTACTGTGCATGAAAAATAATATCCAATGCTAAAACAGAAAAGATACTATGGGAAAAGAGCACTATGGAATCATGTGGGTGGAAATTTGACTTTT
The DNA here is from genome assembly GCA_013399895.1 of Serilophus lunatus. Taxonomy (NCBI): domain Eukaryota; kingdom Metazoa; phylum Chordata; class Aves; order Passeriformes; family Eurylaimidae; genus Serilophus; species Serilophus lunatus. Next base: position 77,467 of record VXBA01002268.1, read on the forward strand.
AGTAGTCATTTTAAAAGTGTAGTATTAACATTGTCATACCTACCATGATAGTGATAGGGATCAGCAACTGTTAAGTGAGACTAAAGAAGCTTCAAATTTAGGATGGATAGCAGTAGTGGGGGACTTGAACTGCTCACATATGGACTGCTTATTAGTGTCTCATGAGGATAAAATACAAGAATGAAAGGCTGAGACTTAGTTTGCGGGGGGGGGGGGATAGAAATGAGAGCTACAGAATCCTGAAGGTGTTAAGACAAGTTTAATGCAGTAGCATTCACATAATGTTGCATGGCAACAGTTGAGGGAATGCTTTACAGAACTAGCTGGAGATTGCTTTAAAACAGATTTTGAGGTGCGGAGAAAAAAGCCTTTCCTAAACTGGAGACAGTGAGTTTCTGGAACTTCCAACTATTGCAAACCCTTGCTTTATCTCATCAAGGCTTCCTCAGTTACTTCTCTTTCTTCTTGCACAATTTTTCTCAAATCCAACTGGAATAATTGTAAGAAAGCCCTCTCTGGGTGATACTGAACAGGCAAAGATCAAGTTGATAGAGATTTGAGAAACTTAATTAGAAGTTTTTTCCTCTGTATTTCTTCTTTCTGAGCAAGGCATCATCTCATGATGATAAGGCAGAGACCCAAAGTTGGGTTTGTCAAATAGTGTTTGCACAGGAAAAGCAGAAAATCGAGTGTGTGACAGTTTTGTGCCTCTCATCAGGTTCAGTGTTGCACTGTCTGTCAGATGGACTTGCTAGTATTGTCCTGAAACTACACAGAAAAATGTGATGTTTTCAGTTTTAATTTTTGTGTCATTCTCCAGGTGGGTTGCATATCAACAGAAATATTTTTGTGGAGAACAATATGTTTTGGAGAAAGGAAAATATAAATGCTTCTTTGACTGGGGAGGATCCAGTAAAATTATCATGTCAATTCGACCTGTTAAGTTGGTGAGTTACCAGAACTTACGGGGAAAACTTAAAAGAAATGAGACCTTTGGAGTTCAGAGCATACCACAATAACAAAACAGGACAGTCCACATTACAACAACTTGTCCATTTATTTGGAAACAACTTAAAGACCCTTGTGAATGTCATAGAGTCTGTTCAGAATGGAGGCTTAAATGGATGCTCTGGATCTTTCTATGTCTTGAGAAAATTATCAGGGAAACCTCACAAGAAGAACTTCCCCTTGACAGACTGCATAAATGGAAACAATAACCTGGCCTGGAAAGATTAATTAATCTTAAAACATAGTAATTTATAATGCCTCACTGATAAAGAAGTAAAAATATTTGAGAATTTATCTGGCCCATGTTGCTGTTGTGTAATAGAAGTCTGGGGTTTTTTTTTTATTTTTATGCTGAAATATTTTTAATACATACAGTGAATAAAGACAGGAAATATTTTTAATCCATTATTCAATCCAAGGTAGTGCAACTTGTCCAAACTGATTAGTGCCATAACTGTCAAAACCCAAATGCAAAGCAAAGACAATCCCTAGTAATAAGTATTAAATAATAATAAGTAACAAATAAATAATAAGTGATGAATGATACTAGTGCACTGAATATAGGAAAGGAACATTTGACCTTATTTTGAGGAGCCTGTGTTGAAAGAGTTGTTGCAGTCATCTGTTGTTTTTAATTCTATGTCTTTTCAAGAAATAGCCTCAAAAATAAATGCAGAGACATTTACATGGGCTCTAATCCACATTATGTGAACTAATTAATGCTGATGCAAGTTCTCTGTGTGAAAGGCACTGAACAGTCAGGCAGGTAATCATGGCCTTACAGGCAGCTGGTGGCAGAAACTGGAGAAGAGAATTGTGCTGAGAGCCTGGGAAGTGTGTTTTTCTCTGCTCCTGAGTTCATAATTGACAAATTTCAGGAACTTGACATGTCTCCTAGGAAATTAATTGTAATTAAGTTGGGGAGTTTTTAATGTGTGTGTGTATGTATTTATTATTGCAGGAACCACTTGGAATGAATGAGCCTCCACATTTGGTATGTTGACATTATATAACAGTCTCTATACTAAACTACATTTAGCAAATAAATACAGGTAATGTTGAATGCCTTGCTTCAAATGATATCTCAGTTACCTCAGTATTATCATCTTCATACAGCAGATCATGGATGAAGGAAACTGGTAGATGTATAATGTTCTGCTCTTCGCTTTATTACAGATCATACCCTTTAGTATTCTGTCCTCAGAAATGCAATTCACTAGGTTTTGAGTGGCTGTGTGTCTCTAGAGCTATTTATCTTCCTCTTCTTTGCTTCCTGTTTCTGGAAACTCACCATCACATTGACTCATCCTTCTCTTTGTGGCAGATTTTCTTTCAGTTATTTTGCATGGTTTGTCACTGTCGTGTTCACAAACTGCAGAAAACTGAACTGCACTTGTCAAACCTGCAGATGCATCAACAGAGGAAACTGGGGTTTTTAGTCTTGAATGCTGGTAGTGCTACTTTTTTTAATCTCCCAGACAGGTAGAGCCACTCCTTAAGGAACAGGCACCATTTCATCCATGGTTCCCTTTCCCTCGCAGTATCCTAAGACCTTAACAGAACACATCCTGATCTTAATAAATCTGTGATAAATCCTTTCTGTGATACATTCTGACAATTTCCCTGAAGTTATGTCTAACTTGGTGACAACGTATAAAGAGAAAGCAGTCCCTATAGTTCACTTCTAGTCTCAAGAATGAGTTAGCTTAGTGTTTGATGTTTTTGGTCCTTATCTTACAAGGGTATGTACCATTCATGAACCCTTGTGTTACCTTTCTGAAACGAGCACCTGCTCTGTGCTCATCACTGTGCATGGCCTGTGTCCCCTGCAATGTTCTGTACCAATAGGGCTCTTCTCCCTTCCAGCATTAGTTGTTTGATTTGTCTTTTTCTGGAGTGCAGTGCAAGTTTGGTGGATGATCTGAGTGGTTACATTGCTCTTTCTATGCCATGCTTTTAAGTAAGCAGATTTGGAAAACTCTAGTTCAAGAAACATGACCTTTTTTTTTTCAGACAAAAGAGCTCAATGCTTCTTCAAAGTTTCTTTAAGTTTCAGCAAACTTAAGCATTTTGTCATCTGGACACAATTTTCCTCCTTTTTGCTTGGGTGGGAAATAGCATACATTGTGTTATTTAACAGGTGAACCACACCCTCCTTTTTCTCCAAGTAGCCTAGTTCTACAATTTTATGATTAACCCAGGACTACAGGAAATGTTTCCTGTCTGAAGACATAATTGGTGTATTATTTTAGTCTTAAACACTGACTTCCTGCCAGACCTATTCACTTGGCAGTTTGCAGCCAAACCCAAAGACTTGCAAGTACATTCACAGTAAGGCCTTGGTAAATGACACCAGGTAAAAGAACAGACTCGGGTGAAGCTGGTGGGGGTCCAGACAGTTGAATATACTTTCATTTCCATCTTCAATTCTTCTATTTTTTCAGGATCTCCCAAAAACTATTGTTTGAGTGCATTACTCCAGTTTTACAGACCTCTAAGATCAGTTTAAACATTTTAAGTTTCAATAAATTGTGCTTTACAGTCTTTTTATTTCCAGAAATGTGGAAAAACCTCCGTGTGTGTGTGTGTGTATGCACAGTCACCTTTTAAGTACTGACATGTACTAGATTGTGTTTTGCCTCTTGTGTTCTATAATAAGTCTTAACACCATTTGTAAAAAAAAATTACTGTCCTGATATATCACAATCCTGGTTCTCATAGGATTCCACCCTAAAGCCAGGGAAGGAAGAACATCATTCATGTCACTACAGTTCTTACAGGAGGGGAAATATTTTGATTAAATTTTTATGGGAAAACATTTAGTCATTTAGAGTAAGAAAAGGGCAGTCTTTTGGATACATACAAAGAAATTCCAATTCACAATAAAATAAAAGCTTTCATGTACACACCAGTCTTTTGGTTTGGAACTTCAAAGCAGGGTTCTTAGGAGCTGGCAGTTCCTTAAACATCCTGATACTTGAGCCTTGCATAAACCATATATTGGTTATTTTGAATGATTGTGCATTCCTCTCACCTTTAATAAGCATATGTCTGAGCTGAGGGAGCTGTTTTCACTGTCTACAAGAGTGTGTCTTTTTTCAGTTCTGTTTTTAGTTGCTCATCAGCAATTGAAAAGCAGCTAAATTTGCTTTAAACCTCTCAGTAGCTCCCCTGACCTTTTCCACCTGCCCTAATGAACCATGCACATACAGTGTAAAAATGCCTGAAATCACCAACCATTCATTTTATTTATTAAAGCTTGGTTTTCCCCAGCAAGAACGAAGCCTCTTTCAGTAGCAGCTGACTTGTACAGATGATTTGGAAAGCAGAGATAATTGCTGTGATACCTTGCATTTGTTTTTTAACGTGCTGTCCGTTGAGGTTTTAGGAAGTGAAACTTCATATGGTAGCGTCAAACCCTGGCAAAGTAGAAATTGCTGCAGGCTGAGACTTAGTGTTTTCACTGAGGAATCACTGCTTCACTCCAGCTTTTTGTCAAATTAAGACCATCATTCATTATCAGACACATTCTGTATTAAAATGAGTTGTGGATCTGTTTTTAAAGCCTTGCATAGCACGTGGCCTATGAAAGAAAGACAATGTGTGTGTGTATATATATATATTCCTTTTTGTAAAGAGCTTTTTGATGAGTGAGTAGAAAATACTATGTAATTACAGCTTAAATAGATGCCTTGTGACATAGCAGTGGGATTGTATTTACAGAGAAATCAGCTACTCTTTATTAATTGTATTGTAGCTGATTTCTCCAATTAGCAGTTATAGCATGCAAGGCCAGGGGAAGCCTTTCTTGTGCTTTCTAACAGGAAACATGTTCATTTGTTTTAAAAACATAGACTGAGCTTTTCCATAAAATCATTTGCTGATACTTGTGTTTGGATTTCTCAGTCTGTACTGGCAAAAGCATTTGATTTCTTTTCTTTGGCAGGAAGCTTGGCCAGTTTGGGGCATGAAGGGGGAAGTAGCTCTTGCAACAGCAAGTGTTTTTCTTCCATTACAGAATATGAGCTATTCTCTTGATACAGTTAAATTTTTCATTCTTTTCCAGCCTTCCTTTCAGGCTTTAAAGTGAAATTCATCTCAGTCACATAGTGGCAGCCCAAGGGTACAGAATTCTAGATGGTTTTGCTATAGATCATAGCCTAGTCACATTAGGGGTTTTTTCCTTCTTTTTTTTTTTTTTTTTCCCCCCCTATCTTTTGCAGCAACATTTTCAGCCTTCTCAGGGCAAACTGATCACCTCTTACTGACGGACTGTGGTCCAGTGTGACTTGTAGTTCCTTATTGTGACATATAAAAACAGCTCAACTGAACTTCAGGAGTTCCCAGTACCCTCAGAAGTCCTGCTACTTCTGAGATGTAAAACTGCCTGTGGGCCCTGTGATCACAGAAGGTTTCAAAGCACTTTGTCAACAGTAGCCCTGTATCTTCTGACCATCGCTTCCCCATCCTGTTTTGAACAGTGGATTGCTAAGCTGTAGTGAGAATTAATTGCAGTTCAGGGGTATTTTGGGTGCATGGTAACAGCCTTCAGTTCTACCCCTCTCTTTCTCCCTGGGCCCTCTCCTGCTGCAGTTGAACTTGTCTGACACTGCCTGCCCTAGCATCACTGGGAGGCATCCTGTACTGAGCCCAGAGGTGATAAAATACTTGGTCTTTCTAAAAATAAAGCAGCTGCAGAAATGTAAAGATTCCTTAAGTGAGAAGTCATTCTATTTACTGTATCTTTATGAATTGAATGGATACTTCTCTGAGAGTACAGCTTTCTCTGTTGACATTAATGATAATGCCTTCATTTTCCTTCTAGTCATTGTTTTTGTTTTGTTTTGTTCTTGTAGCTCAAAGCTTTCAGTAATACACATTTCCAAGGAGCATGTCTAGATTTCACAGCAGAAGTTTCTGATTTTACATCATTCATACCATGTTCTTTTAAGGTTCTTCGGGGATGGTAAGTCTGTTGGTTTACATGCCATCATTTTCAGTAAGATGAATATTTTTTTACAAAAAGTTACTAAATTTCAGACAGCTGAAAGCACAGAACACATGCCTCTCACATCCCATCATGTCTCAGACCCATTGTCTTGCAATGCATCTCAGTAACTGTCAGCCTGTCCCCAGTTTGGGTAGTATGCATTTGGCTTTCCCTATGGGAATTTTTTCACTGTGGTTCTTTTTTTTAACTCCAGTTAGAATTTATTCCAGATTTTGAGAACTTGGTACAGTAGAAGTGTCTGATTTCCACTCGTGCCGTTTGACTCTGGGACTGAGGGTTCTGTACCACATGATTTGACTCTGCTGCTCTGGTTGCTTTGTCACATAGCCTCTCAAGCCACCTTACTTTTAAGCTTCACAAGAGCAAAGAGACTTTTTTGTTCCTCATGTCCTTAGCAAATATTAAGTCTTGAAAAAAACTTATTGTTAATAGGCAGCTAGAGGAGCTTATCTTTTTTGTTCCATTATTCTTGCAGTTGGCTGCTGTGTTACAAAGGGGAAATTACTGACAATCACTGTGTGCTGGAAGAAGGCCTCTATGTTGACCTCAGTTCCTGTGGCTGCCCGACTGCTACAATCAAATCCCTCAAGCCTATTCAATATGTAAGGACTTTATTGGGAAAAAAATAATAACCTTTTGGAACCATTTTCCTAGTCAGATGTCTGAAGAAAGTGCTTGGGCTAAACAAACTCTCAGTCAGAGAAAAGAATGAAGTTTTTTTTTCTTGGCTTACATGTTTTTTTGGGTTAGGGACAAGGCAGGCTGTGTGCACACATGCACATGGTCACTTGTAGGTGTGCACTCCTGGGTGTTCTGGGCTCAGAGTTGCTCTCTTCTAGCATTTTTCTCACTGGTCTTGTGGCAGATTGATCCTGGATGGGCATCGTTCTCCCCCTTCAGCTGGACAGAGGAGAGAAAATACAGCAAAAGACTCATAGGTTGAGATAAAGGCAGGGAGAGCTCACTTACCAGTCACTGCCACAGGCAAAACAGCTGGGAAAATTGATTTATTACCAGCCAAATCAGAGTAGGGTAATGAGAAATAAAACTAAATCTTAAAAGCACCATCCTCTCACCCCTCCCTTCCTCCCTGGCTTAACTTTACTCCCAATTTTCTCTACCACCTCCTCACAGCAGCATAGAGGTTGGAGAATGGGGACTGCAGTCAGTTCATCACATATCATTGCAACTCCCTCCTCAGGGGGAGGACCCCTCACACTCTTCCCCTGCTCCAGCACGGAGTCTTTCCCACAGGTTACAGTCCATCAGCTTTTCCAGTGTGAGTCCTTCCCATGGGCTGCAGTTTTCCACAAACTGCTCCAGCACGTGTCCCTACCACAGGGTGCAATCCCACAGGGTCCCAAGACCTGCAAAACCTTCTCCAGGATGAGCTCCTCTGTCCACAGGGCCACAGGTCCTTTCCAGGAGCCTGCTCCACCACAGGCTTCCCATGGGGTCACAGCCTCCTTTGGGCATCCACCTGCTCTGGTGTGGGGTTCTTCATGGGCAGCAGGTGGATCTCTGCTCCATCATGGTCCTCCATGAGCTTCAGTCTTAAAACTGGAATTACAAAGTAGCATATACTTGCCATAATGCTTTTTAATTTACTAACTATTTTACAGGAAGATAAAAAAATCTTTTCACCTCCTAATGGCATCTGAAATCATGTGGTCTGTGAGCTATGTGTGGCATATCAGGTAGTCCAGACCAAAGCTCATGTGGCCATCCTTTCCTTTGGTGGCTTCTCAGATACAGATCAAGTACTTATTACATAAGCACATAGTTTTCATTTGCCTTTCAGGTCGTGTTGGTTGCTCCAGCTAAACACACAACTTGCAGTTAAGTGCACTGTTGTAGCAGTAAGGTGAGATAGGATGTCCTCTGTGGCCAGGGGATTGGACAGGAATGCATTGCACTCTCCAATACAAGAGAGATACAACCTTTCATACATCCTATTATAGTCCTGCACACAGAAAATGTATCTCTGGAGTCAAAAGCGCTGCTTTTGTTCCATATCTTGGTGTACTTCTATGCAGGAGCATCAATGATGAGCTGGCTCTAACACTGTTGGTAAAGGAGAAGCAAGTGGTTTCTCTGCCCACTCCTCCTTTCTTGCATTGACCAGCTTCTCCAAAACTCTTTCTCCTTCCCTGATCACAAAACACAAACTCAGTCTATGTGACATATGTCCTTCATTGTCTCTCTTATGAAGCTAGTCTTCAGAGATTACTCAATTCAGGTTTTTTTCAATGCATGAAGTCCTTTTTTCCAGATTTTAAAAACAAAAGCAAAAACAAAAGAATAAAAAAAACCCAAACAAACAAACAAAAAAAACCAAACCAACCCCCCCCCTCAAAAAAGCTGAAAAATCACACACACACAAATACCAAAAACCATGGATGTTGTGGGAAGGATGTACAACTCCAGTTTGAGAGCTGGATTTTCCACTAGACTGCACAGATACAGTGACTTCAGTGGAGCTATAGCTTCCCACCTGCTGAGAGCTTAGTTTTTAGGTTAAAGATCTCAGGTTAGGCTTTTGGACTCTGCTGTGCTAAATCAGAGTGAAGTTTTGACACAGAATAGTAGGTCTCATCCAAATCCCCCAGCCTATAATCTCACAGGGAAGTAACTCTCCACCTGGGCATAGTAGGAAACTACTGGCAGCCCTTGATTACTGAGGGCCAAGCCCTGGAAGATTGTTTGGCAGGCTGTGTGTGGAAAGCTTACACACATCTTCCTCTGCTTTGTAAGTGGCTTGCACCTCTTAGTTCAGTTCCTCTCTTACAAATAGGGGCACCCAGCTCCTTGTGGGTGCAGATGGCAGGCACTGCGTGGCACAGACGTGATGCTGGGCAGGGAGCAGGGGGTTCCCTCGGGGGTCAGGAACAGCCACAGTCAGTTCTGTGCATTGTCCACAAAACACTGTTCTTGGAACAGAGCCCTTGCTATTACAACATATTTCTGTTAGCTCATTCAGGAGAGAAGCAAGTGTATTCCCAAGTGGGGCTGTTGTGTAGCTGTATTGAATTCATTTGTGACATTGGTAACCCCTTCCATTATTCAGCTTTCAATGCCAAACCTAAGGTGTGTCTGTTGGTGGCTTATGTGTGAAAGGGAGAACGTTTAACCCTGACACCAGCCCCTGGATGTGCATTGTCTCCTGCTGTTCTTTCAATGAGATGGATTTGCTGCAAGTGTGACTGTGGAGAAATGCCACGTTGGGGGGGGGCAGCCCTGCTTCGGGGTGTGAGGCTTCTGCATCCCAGATGTTGGCTAGTAGAAGAGGTCCATGTGTGGCACTGGCAAAGGGCAAAAGTAATAACATTTTTAGGAGTGCAAAGGACTCATAAGACTAGCTCATTACCAGCCTTTGGAAATAGTCCAAGCCTAGTGAACAGACTGTGGGTCTAGGTGTGATCTAGCTATATATTTTATAAGTAGATTGTATCAGCCAGTCCTCTGGGACAGAAGAACAAATGGGCTGTAGAAAATGGGGGCACAGGATTTGGGTATTCCCTTTCTAATTTACGAGACTGTAGTGATTATGAACTCTATTTTACCTTGATTTTTGTACAGCTGAGTGGAGTCCCAACTCTGAGCCTCTCTCTGCAGAATGTATGTAAAAATACAGATTCTTTGGGTGGGGCAAACTTCAAAGGAGCTGTGAAAGCCAGCAGTCAGCACAGGCCAGTGACACCTGTGGGATGTGCAGCTTGGCTGGGCTCCACATGGGCTTCTGCATCTGACCCTGAATCAAGGTGTTCCTTCTTTTCTGATCTGTTCGAGTATATATACAGAATATCCAGCAGTGTTTTTGCTGTTCCATGTAGCAATATCTTCAGTGTAACTTTTTTTTAGTCTCACTTAAAATCTGTAATAGTTTCGAGGGGCTCTTTGGATGTTGCCAGCTGCCACAAGATTTCTGGGCTCCACTTTGGAAGGAGAATTTGAGGACTGATGTTACACATTTGTAGTACTCCTTCGTGGGGTGGGTGTGGCTCCCTGACCTGATGGAACAGCAATGTAAGATGGCAGTGGAATTTTTGTCAGTGATGTCACGGTACTGCCTTAATCAATATGAAACAGCTAAGAACTTCTGCAAAGCCCTAACTATTTTTTTTAAAAAAAAAACAGATCAACCAATTAAAGATAGGAAGAGATTTGAGGGAATCATTTTTCTATGAAAAATACAGCTTTGATGCAAACCAGGTATTTGCAATCAAATATAACACGTTATAAATTAAAAAAAAAAATTTTGTTTGGGAAAGTGTGTGTTTGAAAATTGACAAAAGTAACATTTACTTATTAAAAAGCTAAATACATAACAAAATGAAAAATTTCTTTCTAATCACAAAAAAATCAAAACTTTCAGAGCAACACAAAATTATTTGGATTAGAAAACCAGCTCAGACTAGCAAGGGTCTGATTTCTTCACTGTAGTGAGAGTGTTTTGGATTGGCTCACTTGTATTCTAACCTTCAGCTCTTGGAGGGATGTTTTGTCTGGTTTTTGCTGAAAAGTGAAGTTGTCATCACTTAAATATGGCATGCTGCCCCCACCCCCTCCACACACACACACCCCTCCCCCATTTCACAAGAAGTTCAAATTAATGTGGTTCCACTCTGGTTAATTCCCCATTTCTTGTACACCGAGGTCACAGAGGAATTCAGCACATCTTTGCAAGTAGTTTCCTCTGCTGTTTGTTCAGGAAGTAGCAACACAAAAGTTAGGCAGGTTCATAAGGAGTGTAGGGAAAGTGTCCCCTGGTTCCCAGGAACCACTTAAAATCATAGCATCATACCCATAGCAGGGACACCCTCCACTAGACCAGGTTTCTCAAAGACTTACCCAGTCTGACCTTGAACACTTCCAGGGGTGAGGCATCCACAGCTTCTCTGGGTAGCCTGTTCCGGTGCCTCACCACCCTCACAGTAAAGAATTTCTTCCCAACATCTAAACTAAATCTACTCCGAGTTTGAAGCCATTGCCCCTTGTCCTGGGACTACAGTTCCTGAAGTTTCCTCTTTCCCATCTTGGCTTGTCATCCAAGGAGTATAATAGTCAAATCTTTTGGAGTCCCTAGATGTTCCTGTTTCCTGCTGTTCCATTTTGCTTAAATTCAGAATGGTCCGTTTTGTCCTTCTTAGAGCATTTAAGAAAAGCTGTAGGTTAACAAGAGGATACAAAGAAAGAACAAAGCATATCTGTACCTCAATGATGAGAAATATATGTCTTTGGTTTCAATACTCTGTGAGGAAAAAACAGTGTTGCAATACCTGTATGTTAATCCAGATTGAATATTGAATAGCAATGTGTCACAGGGCCTCTTCCCTTACACAAAGGGGCATGCTTTGGAAAGACCAGTGGGTCACTTTTATGCTCTGTTTTAGAAATGGGTAAAATATTTTAAAAGTATATGCCACAGGAACATATTTCTTTAGGTGAACAGGCAGCTACGTACTTCAGAAGCACCACTTAACATTAGTAGGGTACACATCTATTCAGTAGTGTTAGGAACACTGAAACTAATGTACCTTGCCTCTGATCATCTCCTTTCATCTAAAAATCCCAAAGCACTCAATCAGGAAAGTTTGCTGATGAAATTTGCCGGTATTGTTGTTAATGGCCATTCTGCAGGAGGGTAAAAGCATAGGACAGGTTAAGAGTTGCTGCAGAGGTGCAGGTTTCCATGCCTGCATCAGCAAGGACTTGCCTTTTGCATTGCCATGGCTTCTTGTAAAGGAAAGCGTGGGCTGCTTGCCCAATGGCAAAAGCGTGGGGGAAGCCAACTGTGTCATTTACAGGGCCATGGCTGCTTGTTGGATGGGGCATTGGCCCAGTGTTTGATGTTTAAAGAGGTGAATCTTTTGGAATAGAGACCCTTATGTTCTTGCAATGGGGTGTTCAGCTCTAGTGCTGCCTTTTCTCAAACATGTTGGTTGGTCAAACTCATTCAGTAAGATTGAGATGGACAAGAATATCCAGGATTCTTGCAATGAGTACTCAGTTTTCCTTCTAAAATTTTGCCTTTAGCCCTTAAGTTAAACCAGTCTCATACTTTCTAAAACAAAAAGTGAGATCCAGGTTGTAGGTTGTGCAATACTTTTTGTTTGGTTGTTTTTTCCCTTTTGAGGCATTCCTTATCCTTGCTCTGATCAATAATGATAGTTCTTGTATTTCTATATTGATTATCTTTTCTAAGTTAAATATAGGTGTTAACTAATCTTCCCAGTATTCCTGTGAAGCAAATAATTAAATCAGGTAGAAAAATCAGTTGGTGTTTCCCAGGGGCAGGCAATGAGTCATTTTGTGTAGCTGGGACTGGGCTGTGGGTGTCCAGCACTGTGTTTCTCTCCCTCAGCCAGGAATCCATCCCACACTGAAGGGAGTAGCCAGGCTAGTGCTGCTTCAGAAAAGACAGTTGTAAATGATGAGTTAGCCAAGACTGAAGAGTAAAGATTTTCCCAAGGATGTTGCAATACTGCTGTGGAGGCTCATCCAGTTGAGGCTCTGAATGCTGTCAGCAGAGATACAAAGTGGGAAACTGCATGCCCTTGCCTTCAATAGGTTAGTCGTGCTTTGTTCTGGCCCCATGGACTTCTTTCTTTGGCATTATTAGGCCTTCCCACTGAAGTTTGCACAGCTCCTGTCCACTAAAAAAAAAAGGTAAAAATCATTAGGGAAAAGTCTGAGCTGAGTTGAACTTGACAAGAGATTTTCAGTGCGCTGATTTCCATGGCTTACCTGTGCCATTTTCATTGCATCAGGTGCTGTGGCAGCCTATGGCTGCCACACCTGTTAAATAAAGACTATCAGTGTATTTAACAGTTCATGTACCTTGAAATGCTGTGTAAACACAGCCTGCCTTAATCACTGGCCTCTTGAATATATAAATCTCTTCAAGTTCCTCCCTGGACACTGGCATTAGAAACCAGAACAAGTAAAACCTCTTGAAATGTTACAGGTGCTGTTTAAGCAAATGTAGGCAGTTCCTTCACATACAAAGCTCAGGTTAAGTAGTTCTTTATTGTTTGCCATTCTCACGATTGGCCAGCTTTTCCCAAAGTGTGGCATTTTGGGTACTTCCCTTGAAATAACTATGAAAGGAAGCTAAGGTAATCCTGACCTAGACTTGGGAATGACTTGCCAGTTGGGGGTGAATGTAGAAGTCTTTAGCTCATCTTTCAAATGGGGAACTGGGGCCCCTCTTGTATTCTCTGCCAGTTGCCCTTCCTCTGGCTCTCAGAGATTCCCATTCATCCCTGGGCTGTCAGGATTGGGCCTTGATGAAGAAAGCTGATCCTGTCAGTCTCACACTTACCTCCCAGTGGCAAAACTTCAGCCTGCAAAATGGATGAAAATGCTCCTCAGCATTCTGCAAGGAAGGGTCTGGGAGCAAGATGCCTCCATAGGAAGCCTAACAGTGTAGCCTCAAAACCTTGTTTTTCACTGTTGGTAGTTTCCATGGAGCTGTGAAAACAAAGCCAGAGAAAAAAGCCAGGCCAAGCCACTGCTGCCAGCTGTTGGCATAGAACAGAATATATAAAGTGAGGAATCAGCTCATTGCTCTATATATGGTTATGGAAATACAAGAGCTCAGGGCTTGACACAGGAGCCTGTTTTCTTTCTGTGCTTTGTGTCTGTGCAAGATCAGTGGAGTCCTCCTAAGGTCTCACTGGGAAGGTGGTATCAGCCCTTGTCATTGGTGATGGGCATGTCAGGGATGCATTGCCTGCTGTGCATGTGGACAGACTGGGACTCTGAGCAGCTGGGCAGGGAATTCTCAGGCCCTTCAGTTCAAACAGTCTCTACCACAGGAGAGCCGGAGTAATTTTAATTGACTCCACCAATTTTGTGTTCCGGTTCTTGGCATATAAATGGATGTACTGCATCGGGTAACTTGTCCATCTGGTAGAGCATCCCTCTCTTAATATGCTGAATATTGCAACAGCAGGATGAATTTTTAGGCTTGGGTAACAATATCTGGCAACATGGATGCCAAAAGGTTTTCCTCATGTTTAGTAATGCACTTGTGAAAATTGGCCCTGTTGGACCTCTTCTGGACATGATTTCTGGTGCCTGCTCAGGTGAAAGTCAGTGCCAAGGCTCTTGCACACCGTAGTGGGCTGACACTGCCTCACTGAGCAAAGCAACCTGAGAAGTAGCTGCCTGCACTAGGTCTGCTGGTCTGCATTTCAAAGTAAGCCTTTAGTCACACACTGTGAATTTGACCCACCCCATCCAGCAGAAGGCACTTGGGAAGAACTGACATTCCAAAATAAAAACAGGTTTTAGTCTCTGTGTGTTTTGTAACATTAGGTTTTTAGGAGTACAGTGGGCTTTGAAAATGTCTCTGAGTGGATGATCTCAAACTCTTCTTTAAAATGTCTCAGCAAACTCTCTATCCTTGCAGTGTTGCATGACTTAGATTGTCCCTGCACTGGTTGGCAGAAGCAAGCAATTTCTCTGAGGCAGATTCTGACCAGCTAGCTACATACCAAGTGCACTGAGTCAGTGTCAAGTAAATTTGTATGTCCTGAATCATCACTGAGCCCTTCAGAGACACTTCACTACAATACATGTGCCTCCTCAAACATGAAAGTTAATTTCTCTTAATTACTCAGTGCCTGTGTCAACTTTAATTCAAGGTTTTGTTTCATTCGTTCCACCTGAGGCCATATCTTTGCTGCAACAGAAATCCAAGCTTTGGCCTGAGCCAGCTATCTCAGGGTAACACTTCCTAAGAACAAGGTGCCTTTCCTGGAGAGGCTGCTCACTGAGGCAGGTGCTCAGACCTGTTCTCTCTTCCTTTACCAGCTGCATCAAGATGTAAACTGCAAATGCTTAAGCTTTTGGTTACAATATTCCCCTTAAGGGGATTTTCAAGTTAAAAATGCTGAAGAATTGTACAACTGTTCTTTGTAGTAAGGCACAGATTTTGTGTATTTAAATAATTCCTCTGTTTTTCTACTGATCTTATAGCTGTACCACATTTTCATGCAAACTGATCTTTTTATTTGCTTTCATAGGCAATCTGTCTACTGTAGAAAAGGACTTGAAGTGAAACATGTTTCAATTCTACATGAGATTGAAGGGTTTGCTAATTATGCTATTTCTTCCAGAATGTCAGAAGAAAAACAAGAATGTCTGTTAAAAACATTGAAAACTTTTTAGTTGACCTTTTCAACCCTTTATAATTTGTAGCTTCCTAAGATTTTTTTTAATGAACTACTGCTAATTGAAGTCTATGGACACTGGACTTGTGATTTGCCTCGTGCAATCTGCAGATCACTCCTGGTATCATGTGTTCCATCAATAAGTAAATAAACTGGATTTATGGAAAGCAGTCAAGGCTCTGCTCATAGGAATTAGATCAAAATGAGTTTTTTCACATGCAAATAGATGCCCCTCTGCATCGTGGAGTGTCTGGCCTGTGTCAGTGGGGCACTACACACTGATGGCACACACTCAGAAATGCAGTTATGTTCCAGCTCTGAGTGCTTTTGGGTTTTTTCCTACTGGTCCAGTTGCTGAGGGATCATGATCTAACCTAAAAGCATGTGGAAATTCAGCCAAAGTGGGCAAATGTTTGCATCATCTCTAATAACCCAAGTTAGATTCTTCCTACTAAAACTTCACTTTTTTTTTTTTTTTCTCCTTCCTCTTCCCCCAGGTTTTTGCTGAGCCTTCCATCAGTCTGTTCACTCTGGAATGCTGCAAGGGCAGAGAACTGCACTTCAGTGAACCCGTCAATTCTGTTTTGAATGAGGACCTTCATTTTTACACTCAGTCTGTATGGGTGAGAAGTGGATTGTAAGTATGAAAGAAATATTCCTGTCAGTTTTGCACTATAGGAGCTAATGCTGAACATGCATTTTCTCACAATTACTACCTTGTTCATAGCATGTTTTACATTCTAACTTTAATTTTGAGACAATAGAAAATTCTAAAATGCAGTTCAATGCCAGTATCAAGACCCAAAATGAACAAAAGCTCTGGGCAAAGGGTGTATTTCTCCCTCTGAGAATCATCCTTTTTTTACTATACAGTGATGGCCAATAGAGTCTGCTTTTCAAGCCAGGAACCAAAAGCAAATAAGTTTTGATTGCTGACTTACAGGTAGTATAAACTTGGGACTGCTTTTATTAACTGGCTGTAAAATACCAGCTGTAAACTCCAGTGATTTAAAGCACTGCAGTGGTTCAGTGAAGCTTGATGTGCTGACCAGCTGCCAAAGAGGCAGCAGCTTCTGAGAGAAGCTCAGGGTGGATCTGTCAGCTGGGACAGTAATTGGCTTCTGTTATTAGTTTAACCCTCCTCCTCCTGGGTGCATACACACCCAGGTTCTTCTGTGAAAACCATTTTACATCTGCAGAAGTGACCTTCTAACCTCTTCCTCATCTCCTCCTTCCACCTTTTGGAAAAACTCTCAAGTGTTCTGTCTCAGCCAGGTTTTCAGCCTCTACATCAACAGCAGCAACAAATAATTTCCAGAGTCTCCTCCTGTGCCTGAGACTGGATGGAAAGTGCTGTTCCTCTAGTGTGACACACATTTCCTATGTTTATGTTTGACTTTTCCCCACCTTTTTCACACAGACGAGGCTGTAATTTTCTCAAGAGAATAGTGAATATAAGCTCCCCCACAGAGGTTTGCCAATTCACTATGAATTTTAGTCCCTAACATCTGTGCTGTTTCCATCCTGAAACCTTGTTAGGAATATAGAGCAAGCAATGATCTGCTGCTGTTGTCTTGAGGGTCCCCTAGTGAGAGTGGCAAGCAGCTGCTGTTTGGCTGAGAACTGGATGCACACTTTCCTTGTGATCTGTTAGTTTGGAGGAGGAAAGGCCACCTTTGGGAGGAACATCTGACTTACTTCTGGTGGGTGTAAATCTCCATTCCTCTTTGCAGGTGGGACAGTCTAAAGTCCATCCCAGTGGGATGCATCCCTTTATGAGCTTTCTCTGCTCTCTCATCAGGGATGTGGAACTGCACATTAAATCCCTTGCAATTGGCTGTAAAGGAAAGAGTGATGGCTTTGGGATCACATGGCAAGAAAGGACAGGAGAGTGCAGCCCCTCCTCCATCTTTCTGCTCATTATTGCCTATCCAAACCAGGATAGCTGCTTCCCTGGCTTTGGGAAGGGTCAGGTCAGAGTGGCTGGGCTTTCTCTTGAGTCCTTGAGATGCTCCCTAGGAAACAGGCTTCCACAGCCTGTCCCCATCCCACATAGGTAGCCTAAAGGCTGAGGGTGTCAAGTGATCACAGGAAGTCCGTGGGGTATCCTAGAGGATTTGTTTTCCTTACCTGTGATTAAGAGTTCAGGAAGGTGGATTTGGAGGTTTTTTAGCTCCCTGTCCCAAAGCTTACTGTTAGCCTTAGGCAAATAAGGAAAATCTATGTAAATACTCCAATGGCATCTTGCTGCCGGGCTTAAGTACAAGGATCCTTCCTGAGCCAACTGACCACCTCAGTGATGACACAAGCCTGGGCTGTGGCATAGTACAGGGGGCTGGGTGGGTGCTGAGGTGCTCTGGGGTGCGGGAGAGGAGGCACAGCCTGAGGCAGAGCTGAGATGAGTCACTGAATGCCAGAAGCCCAACCTGGCTTCAAAGGGTGATTCCTATAATAGTCTTTCCTCTCTCTGTCTCCTATAAACATCATCTTTGAAATTGCATTCCAAATGAAAACTGTTCCATGCTCCAAGAACAATGCTAACAATGAATTCTCAGTGACTTGAGAGAAAACATTGCAAGAAAAAAAGTCAGGAATGGATTAGAAGTGTAAGAAACACACAGCAGTGGTCAGGCTGCTCTGTATACTTGTTAGCCAGAGGTATGGGACTGTATTTGAAGAAACAGGGAGACTCATTGCAAGGCAGTTCACAGCTGCACACTTTAGCCTCCATGGAGTCCTGAGCAAGGCTGGCTGTCAAATTATATGCAGCGGGAAAAGCAAATTACAGGTGCTGTGAGCACTGTGGATGTTTTCCGAGTGACTTAGAGCACAGCCATCCCTCGTGTTCTTGGCAGCTGACCTGTAAAACAGGTAACTGGGGAAACCAGTGTTTGCTTTGTGTTCAGAGGAGTTAATGAGTCAAGCATTTAGGATTCACTGTCCACACAACAATGTCCTATTGATACAAACAGAAGGGATCTGTCATCCTGAGGCTGCCTTTGTAAGCAGCAATGCAGCATTTACTGAGCAGATGCCCAGATAACAAGGGGTCTGTATGTGCTGGTGCTTCAACTGTGTGGTAAAGGATTCAGTCTGCCCATGGCTCAGATATTCACTGCAGGAATGTCTGCTGCAGCAGTGTACAGGACTTGGAGTAAATACTTTATATGTGTTTTCAGACAGGTGGAATAGCTATGAAAAGCTTTAACTGTAATGAAAACATGAGACAAGATCCTCTTACAATTAATATGTACAATCAGGCAAAGCTGCAAATAGTGCAACTGTGGCTGCCTAGTTTCCTAACACGTGTCTGCTGAAAGCAGCATTATTCCCATCTGGGTCCAAGCAGAGGTTCTCTTATTTGTGGGAAAAAATGGGGGGAGATAGGGAGTGAAGGTTACAACAGGCAGAAAAACAGAAAACATGTCTTAATGTCAACAGACAGCAGTTAAACCACTGAAATGGATGGCATAGTGCAGCATGGAAACAGAAGTTTGACATTATCTCCATTATGGAGAGGTTTGAGGATTTTCAAGGGCACAGCCCTGACCTGCATTTAGTTTTGCTGTGGTTAACTCATGGTCTTTCATGTTCTGTTTTCCGTGTCCAGGTGGATTGCATACGAGGGATGTAATTTCTTAGGGAAGCAAATTCTGCTGGAGCCCAGTGAGATTTCAAACTGGAGTGAACACAGTGGCTGGAAAGTAATTGGCTCCCTTCGTCCTATGAAGCAGGTACTGTAAGACTGTATGAGGACATGGATTTTTTTTGGACAGGGATTAGTGCACAAGTATCAGCTCTACCACTGAGTAGAATGGTGTGTGTTGTACTATTTAAATCAGGCCAAATGATGACAGCCAGAAGGACCTACTGGAAGACAACTGAAGCAGGAAATTCCTCTCGTGGCAGTTATTGAGATCTGTGCTGGGTTCCTAAAGAGAAATAATTCCTAGTTTCTTGGAGCCAAGTTTTGTTTTTCTGAACTGCTCATTAGCATGTTCTGTAGATGCTCTATTTTTACATTCTTGCCATATAATGAGAAAACCAATTCCACACTGGCTTGTTTCATAATTAACATAAATGGAAGCAAGAGCAAATTCTATTGTGCTGTAGCCTGGATTTCCAAAAGAGGCAAAGTTCATGAAGTCCCATCAGGTTTTTCCTCTCTGCCTCACCCCAAGTAATGGCAATTTGAATCTCATTCAGTGGTTCAGGTCTTAAACCCACAACAGTCTTAGGAGCTTTGGAAAAGGTAGATGGAGAAGCAAGACTGAGATAAATGTCTAGTTCAAGGAAAAGTAGGTACAATTGTGCTTCTCTGCCTTTCCAAGGCCCATCAGGTCATCAGCTCCAGACCAGCATGTGTTGCCACGTGCCCAGCCTTGCAAAATGAGATTTTTCTCAGTGACTTCATAATACCATCCCTTCCTTGTAAAGGATAACTGTACACCAGTAAACATTATGTTTATGGATGTCTGGTGGGAGGGAGGCTTTACTGTCTGTACCTGAGGGTTTGTTTTAATATGAAGGAAAAAAAAAGGACATTCAAAGCTTGAGTTGGGGTTCCAGCAGAGCTGCCCTTTATAACTCCCTGCTCTTTAATTGTGCTGAAATCAGAAAACAACAGAGCAAAGGCCCAAACCCTGTAGTAGCCCTACAAAATCCTCTAATTTTTTGAGTAAACTGAGTCAACAGTCAAGTCAGTACCCTGTTTTCTGTGTATGTTCAAAAGATTATATTTAACTCTCTGCCTTATATTCCAGTTAATGGGGGTTGAAGTTACTGGATACATAACTCAGTAAGTCTTATGTCCCAAAACTGAAGAGCTTGTGGAGTGCAGCCCACTTACTGGCCTTGGGATGAGTGAAATGTGCAGAACTAGACATATTTGTATACCACAAGAATTAGTTCTTCAGTCCTAAATACATTTTTTAAAAAACCCTAGCTGCCATTGCTGCTTATAGCTGCCTATCTGCAGGAGAAAACCACTTACCGGGGCATTTATTTCCAACAAAAAATCACCGAACATCCGCTACAGTTTAGAAACCTGATGCAAGGTAGTGATGTCAGCTTGGCACAGAGATCTGCAATAACTGTCTCCCTTCACACCCTTTCAGCCTGCAGTGTACCTGAGGGTGAAGAACCAGGCCCAGGGTAAATACCTGACAGTGTGTGGGAGCCTGGCAGACGTGAGAGCGACGTCGGTGTGCGCGGCCCCGGACAACGGCAGGGACACCCAGGTCTGGCACTACTGTCATGGCCTCTTCAAGTCCAGGGTGAGTTTCCAGGTGCTGGAAGTGGGGTGGGTTGTATCCCTGCTCTCCTTTCACCTTCACTTCTTGCTTTTAGTGTAGGCTGGCACTAACACCTGGACAGGTTTCAGTTTCGCCTGTGCATCCTCCTGATATGTATAGGCCAGTTGGATCTGTCTGCTTGGGCAAGCTGGGCTACTTTGCACATCTGTCTAATGGGACTGATTTTCCTGGAAGGAGAAACAAATAGGTTTTGTCTAAACTCACAAGTTTAGGACTTAGAGTTATGAATTTACCTGAAAGTAATGCATGAACAAAGTAAGTGATTTTCTAGTAATGCTGCCCTTGATAGTCTGTTATTAGTTTAAAAAAAGCTGATAATTTAACATAAAAACCTGAAGTAAGAGAGACCACCACCTTTGATAGAGCAGGTGTCAGCTGCTGAATAATCTGTTCTTCTCTTGCTTGTCAGGGTTCTTACCAACTACAGCACAATTTCCTGCCGTGTGCTCAGTGCCTGGAACAAGTCAGGCACAAAACTGAGGCTTTGTGGCCTGGCTCTCACTTCTCTTCTTGTTTCTTAGGCTAACAATGCCTGCCTGGATGTCATTGGGGGCAGAGATGTGCCTGGGGCCAAAGTCGCCCTCTGGGCAGAACATGGGAAGGACAGGCAAAAGTGGAGACTCAATGAGGATGGAACCATCAGTTCACACCTCAGTGAACAATTGGTGCTTGATATTAAAGGTATATAAAAACCAACCAAACAAACACCCCACCCCCCC
>VXBA01002268.1:98719-136882 GCA_013399895.1 Serilophus lunatus
CCCCCCCAAACCTCACGTGTACCAAGTGCATTTTTTTGATAATTGTCATATTCTAGCTTTTTGTTCTACTTAAGGTTAGAAACTGAATCCTGGCTTTCCTGTTAAGTCCAGTTGTGTGACAGTGGGAACACGAAACAACAGGGCAGGGAGGAGCCTCACTCTTTTGATTCCAGGGATTTATTTTGACCAAATATTATACTTTAGGGAGTGCTGGTGGCAAGAAGTCACAGAAGACAAAACAGTCAAGGAAAAGCAACTCTGGAATAGAAGTGACTCAAAAAGAGAAAAGAGTTTAAAAAAGAAGGCTGGTTAAAATCGTCATTGCTCCATTGCAGAAACCAGCCCCTACTCATGGAATTTCTGGTTTTCACCTAATTTTCCCACTTAGTCATACTTCTTAAAGATTATACAACATTTAAGATTATAAAACATTTTCCTTCATGAATTACTTTTTTTTCAGGAGGAAATTATTATGACAAGAATCACATCATTATGAATCAGCCAATAGAAGACAAACCTTCACAGAAATGGGATATTGAAATATTGTGAGTAAAATCCACCCCAAGGATGGACTTTGTGTGGGCTCCTAAAGGGGGCAAAAAAGTACCCAGCTACTGAATTCACACACCACTGGAATGAACCATAAGCAGCAACTCCTGTCTGCTTTCCCCCAAGCCACGCACCAGCTCCTAAAAGAACTGAATTTTGCACAAATCTGGAAGATGGGAGGTTGATCAAATGTCTCTCTGCAGGGAAGCTGATTCTTCAGAGGCTGCTCCTATGAAAGTCACTATTATTCTTCATCTGAAGTATGAAAAGTAAATGCAAAAGACTGGATGTAGGTTTTGCAGGATAGGAACTGCAAGAGGTAACATAGGAAAGGCTCCTCAGGAAGGTTGTCTTTACTTCCCTCTCAGACTGATGGAAGCTCACTGAGGAATGAATGCACTGATGAGCAGGAAAGAAATAGATTTGGACTTCTGTGTCCCAAGTGAAACTGTTCAGGCTCCTGAAGCTCAAATCATGTCTTGCTAAAATGCAATTTACTTGTTCACAAGGACAACTCTGAACTGGAATTCCAGCTCAGCATGTGAAGTGAGGCAAGAGGGAAAGCCTGACTTTCACCCTTAAATGTTTCTGGCAGGCCTTTGTCTTCTCTTAACAGTACCAAATTTCCAGATTCAGGAACTGACTTTGCTGACCCATGGCCTGTTTCCTCCCCATGAAACAGTGAGTTATCCCTGAAGATCACCTTTAACACAGAGCCACCTGTGCATGTAGCAAAACAGGGACAAATGGTCCTGGGGCAGGCAGCACTCCTGCAAGGGCTAAGCTGCATTTAGCACAGCAACCATTTTAACTGGAGCTGTATTTTGTTTCAGTGTACATAGCTTAATTTAATGCCATGCCATTTGCTCTTGAAGCCATGTCTTCCTGCAGAAAACAAGTCACCCTAGCATGTCTTTCCACACGTGCTGGTCCAGACCTTGGTGCTGATGCCTTCCTCAATTCCCACACTATGCAACCAGCCCAGTAGCTATCTCTTGGAACAGGGAAGAGACTTTGCTGGACTGCAGTAATTGCAGGCTTGAAAAGCATGTTCCTGGCTCAACACTGACAAACAGAGGCAGTGGACAGTTGTAGGGCTGTCAGCACCTGCCATGGAACAGAAGTCCCTTAGATCACTGGTTTCAGCATCTCTAAATTAATCTACTTCATTGAAAATATCTTTTTTTTTCCCCATGTTTGTATATTCAGGGTATTTCTAGGACTATTTAAAGATTCAGGTTAGCTAAGACAGATATTTTAGATTCCAAAAAAGTTGTAACTATTCCAGTTGTGCACTCAAACCCAAACAAATAAAGACCTACTCCTAAGTTTGCCATAGAAATAAAATATATGGATGTCTATTTTTGTATGAAATGGAGTTCTATATAGTACTATTTAAAGGAAAAAAACTTATCTACTTGCACTTACTATTTTACATTCTAAAATTATCAGAAGTCTGCTGTTTGAATAACAACAGATCCTCAAATGTATATATTTTTCCAACTAAAGCACTTGTTTAGCTTTTCTCTATGTAAGTCAGTACATCAAGTGTTCTGCACGTGACTTGCTTTCCATGTGAGATTTTCAAAGCCTGTGTAAAAAGTTGTAGTTTTTTTAAAATGAAGAATGACTAAATCATATTTGGTGTCTCAGTGTTACATAACAAAGTCAAGCAGGCTTTTGTACTTAAGAGACCTTGAATGTAAAATGCTAAAGCATGTATATTTTAACTGTATAAAACATTTTAGGAGGAACACTTTGCTTGTTGGTTTCTTTTTAAACAAACTAACCAAGAGTTCTTTTGCAGATGTTGACCAAATTCCTGGAAAATATTTCTTCTCATGTGGACAAAAAAGGGATAGCTATATTGAGAGCATGGCTGTGCTGTTACATGAGTTTGCATATTAAAAATCAATAAAGTATTAAAGTAACTGCACTACTCTCATCAAAACCCGCCTGAGTGTGCATTGAAGATACAGATTCCAGTTCTTCCAGGTTTCTTGGGTTATTGTCACATTAAACTGGTCCTGGGGGAGGTAGAAGTTAAATACTATTGTTTGTTGATTGTAGTGATGGCAGCATCTGAGAGGAAAGGGGTTTTCTTGGGCAAAGTGTTACCCCTTTGGGAACAGCACACACAGCTTTTACTGAGGGGCTTTTGCCCTGGTTTTCTTGCTGGTGAACTTTACAGATGAAAAAAACGAGTTACTGTTTTATGCTTGAGGTCCTGGAGCCTGTTCCATGTGTACTTTCAGCCGTCCTCCACAACAAGGCAGCTCTCCAGAGGGAAGGGAATACTGGTGGAACTGGGAGGGACTTTGTCCATCCACTGCCACGGAGCTGTGGCTCACTGGACAATGAGCAGCTCACCTGTTTTTCCCAAAACTGAGGAAAGAGAAGTAACATTTGGTACCAACAAGTAGCACAGTATATCCATTGCAATGCTTTGTTAGACAGCACTACAAACCAGAGGCTGGATGGATAAAAAAGTAATTTAATAAGCCTTACTCTCAAGAGATGCAGAAAAGGCCAGAAACACTCCTTGGAGGAGCAGCTAATTCACCAAAGCATCAAATAACTTCAACCAGACATTCAGTCCACAGCGACAAGGCAAGGTTTTCTTTCTCTTCATCTGAGGTCAGGTGAAGCTCTTTAACATTAACAGTGCTGCTGCTCCAAATCTGCTTCAGAGCCTCCAAGTGTGACAAAGGGAACCGCAGCCCGTGGGTCTGCTGGGGAAAGAGGAATGGAGACACAATCCTTGAGCTGAGTGCAGTGTCCTTGTCACACAGCTGTGTGTGAGGCTGGGGGTAGGCAGCAGCAGGAAGGTGTTTCTGAGAGCATCTTCCAAGAGACAGTTGTACCCAGTCCTATTTTATCTTAGTGGGGAAAATGCAGCACACTTTGTGAGGGAGGGATGTTTAAGGCACGTGGTTTCCTCCTGTGGTTTCCACACAGAAGAATAAAATAACTAAATTTAGACTCCTGCCAAACTACACCCGTTATTTTTGAAAGGTCACAGAAGTTTATTGCTACCTGACACATGCAGTCTTTGGACAGAGTCTGACTGAAGCACAGAGCAGCTCCATTACTGAAGCTGGAGTCTTTAAGGGCAAGAAGGAATATCCTTGCAGCAATTGCCAAGACAAGGACTGCCTGTGTTCTCTTTTAACTCTATGGTGTAGTTGTGCAGACCTGAATTCAAGTGTTTTGGATCACAGACCCAAGACAGAGCATCTCCCCATAATGAAGCAGAACAAAAAGGTCCAAAGCTCACAGCCACTCTTCAGGGGTATTTATGACTGTGTGAAAGCACATTGCACATGCAAGCAGGAATGGAAACAAACCAGCTGCAGCCTTATTAGCAACATAAAAAGGTCCCTCCTTGCATTACAGTGAAATAGTTTGCTCTTTACTCCCACTGCTGACCCATCCCACTGTAAAGTGAGCACTCCTGCAGTGGATACAGAATCTAACACGAGTTTATCATGGCAGAAACGAGGTGCAGTGTCCCTACAGAGCTGGGCTGGCATATCCACTAGCCTCAACAAAGGATGTGCAGAAGGACACAGAAGCAAGAGAGAGTTTTAGTTGCTCCAGTAGCTTTGCTAACTAGGACATAAGGCATGCACAAGAAATCCTGTTACAATCTCAAAGGTTTAATTAAGCATGAGATCACATTACTCAGTTCTACTATTAACTGTCTCTGTGTTGCAGCCTCAGCTCATCTGGGTACTACAGGGACAAGCAGAACTGCTCCGGGTTCTGAGGAACAGACTATTTGGGGCAAGCTCATCCAACCCAGCAAACCCCACCATGGCAACATAACTTTTGGGGTGTGTTTGCAGGAACAAACCTGTGATGTGCCCTCCTCACTGGCAGTGTCATCCTCTGTCCCCATCATGTGAGTGTCTCTCCTGTTCCTTAGAGAGTGATACACATAAACCATCTCCCTGCGAACTTCATCCTACGAGACAGCAGGAGGAAAACAGCAACATGTGATCCACATCTCAGTCTCATCTCACTACAGAATTCTGGAGTTCACTGTTCAGCAATGAAAGCAAATCACCTTGCCAAATGAATGATCCAACAGCCCCCTAGCACAGCAATAAGGGACTCTCCAAAACACCTCTAAAAACTTATGTACAATCTTCTGCTTTAAAACTGCCCCTACTTGAGTCACTGGGCTGATGCTCTATAGAGAACAAGCCATTTAAGCCACATCTCCTGGAAGGTCTTAAATAACAGGTGCCTATCAATAAATTTCCAGTCTGATACTGAGCTGCCTCTTAAGTATCACATGCCCCTTTATGAATCCTTGGTCAGAGCTGTACAAATCAATCCAGAGCTCTCAAAAGTAAACAGCACATAATGCAAGGTGCCAGTATCTATGTTGTGGAACAACTTAGTGCCACTGGTACCCACTCAGGTACAAAGTCAGAAGGGAAGACTAAATGCAACCACAGTCAGCAGCACCTGCAACCAAGAGCATTCCCTCACCTGAGGAACCTATTCTTTTAACTTGCTCATGTTCTTAAATACAAAGAATAAAAAAAAATCTATTAAGAGCTACAGAGGCCATTTAGCCACTGCAATGATCTGCCCCCATTAACCTGCCAGACAAAAGCCATGCCCCAACCACGCAGAACCACAGAGTGAACTGAGCTCTGCATCCCTGCTGCAGAAGGCTGGAATGGCCCATCACTGCTCCACAAACAACCCTGTGATCTCCTAACAAACCCTAATGGGATGCAGGATCCAACTAAGTGTAACTGCATCACCATTCTGGACCAGAGAACAACTCACACACCTCACACACCCCAGCCCACCCCAAGCACACAGGGGTGGCTTCTTCATACTTACAGCATTCTCCTGATCTGGCTCCACCGTAATGAGAGCATGATCTCTAAACTGCAGTCTGATTCTGCTATCTATTCTTGGCAATTTTCCACCTGAAAAAAACCAAATTCTCCCTTAGAAAGGAAGAAAACTAGACAAACTGGACAAACTGAGCCCCTTCTGTGCACTACTCACTCTCTCGTGGCTAGATTGTTAACTTATGTTTCCACACCCACATCTCTCAAACTTGTGGTGGAGGGAGGAAGGAGAAAGGGATTTTTTAGTTCTCCCACCTTTCCAGTCTACAAATAACTGTAATAAATAGCAAACTAGAGCACAGGCACAAACTCTACCAGTTAAATGCTCTCAGGATACGGTTTATTCAAGCTGTCAGTTCTAGGATAGCCTTTCTTTGACTTAGAGAGACAGGTCATCTCTCCTGCTCAACACAGAGAACTAACCAACATGAAGAAGCCCTGCACCACATGAAGGTGATGCCACACTGTGATCTTTCCCTACCATAAAATACTATGTCTTAAGAGGCAGAGTCAGCAACAGCAACAGCAACACCATCCCATCAGCCACTCTCAAACTCTACCTGGAGTCAGAGAATCAGAGTCACACCCCAAGCAAGGTGGCAACCGGTGCATAATGAAATCCTTCTTCATGTCAGATGATCTCAGGTCTCTGCTGTGCTCCACGTGGTCTGCAAGTCTTCTCAGAAGGCCACTCAGCTTTTTCATCGAGTCAGGGCTATTCACCTGCTAGATATTCACACAGAGCTGCTCTCACATGAATTCAAGCTGAACAGATCAGGCCTAAGCTGCTGCAGTACTGCTGTAAAAATCTGTACACATTCAGTCCCCAAACAACCACCTTTGTTTCCTTCACACATTCCCCACGAGCTGTTCATGTACCAAAGCTGAAGCTCACTTTCCCTTGCTCTGGGGCTACTGCAATGCTAAAGGACATGTGAGAGCAGTTGAAGAGACACTTGTTCCTCCTGCACACTGATAAGCTGATCAGCAGCATGGCAGGACCATCATAAAGGGGTCACAGAACAATTACAGATTTACTAACTTTTAAAGACTCAAAAGCTTGGCCTGACAGGCCTGTCTGACAGCAAACACCATTACTTTGAGAAGGAAACAAGCCATACATGGACACTGTGATACAAAGAGTGCAATGAGTTAGGCAATGCTTCACATGGAGCAAACCTCAGAACAGTCATCCAGAGGATTTCAAAAGTGGATGGGCTGCTAAACAAGGCAGTGCTGTTGCACTGAGCCTTCACAGCAGATCAAAAAGAAGGTGCTTGTCTCAGGGCTGAAGGTTCAGCGGGGTGCACCATTCCCCCCCTAGTCCCACGTACCCACCAGAAGCAGTTGCCTTGGAATGCTTGTCCTCAGTGCCACGTCATCTTTGGCTGCATCAAACACAAGGCTGGGAATTGCATCCAATAGGAAATCGCCCCAAGAGCTGATGGGCAGGAAGAAAAAAAAAATTACTGAAATAGCTGCCCTGAAATAAAAAACCAAAACAGACATTTTAACTGGTGTGATGGGCTGGAAACCCTGAAAATTCCAAATCTGCTTAGTGCCTTTGGCCCTTCCATTACCACTCCATGGCCTCACTCAGTGGCTCATGCTCATATCAGCTCTGTGTGTGTGTGTGTCCTCACCAGCTTCAGGTCAGTGGCACTTCTACAGTGGGAAGGGACTGGTTTGAGAAAGGTCCAGTTTCTTCTGATTCCAGGTACTTGTCATTTATCAGTGGACTCAGCTTAAAGCTGAGCTCAGGGTACGAAGAAATTCCTACTGGGACCATTATCATCCAACCATACACACATGCAGCCTCACAGTGAAGTGTGCGGGGTTGTGTCTTGTAACATGCTTTTGACATACTTATATTGAAGGAGGAAATGTACCCAGGGTTATCAAATCTAACACAACATCAGTTTTCAGCTTTACTATGAACTTAATCACAACCTCAAGAACGAGACCCCTACAAAACCCTCCAAGGATTTTAATGGCAACTATCAGATGCCTTGTAGGTGTCTTGTTTGTGTTCAATCCCCATTCATAGCCTACCAACTTAACCAAAAGCATTGGCTTTGATCTCTGTGCTTCTGCTCCCCAATTGTAAAAATATAAACAGAGGAGGAGAGGGAGGACCACCTGGCTGCACCTCCTGTGCCCAGCTTGAGTCAACCTCATCAGGAAAAGGCTTATGCTGCCCTATCAAAGTGCTGCCCTGTCCATGGGGGATCTCCCTCTCTCCCACGCTCTCCAGGGCTGGCAGCAGACCCCCTCCCACCCAGAGCAGGCAGTAGGACAAGGCCTGTCCTCCACCATACACCTGACCCTCTGCTCTCCCTCAGCACTCTGTTTCCAGCACTGATCTCTAGACACTACTTTAGAATAAAAGAAGTACCACTTGTTATAGTCTCATTTTGTTTTTTATCATCTCCACTCCAGTGCTCTACTGTCTGCTATGCAATGGGATGGAAGGACTCTGGCCAGCAAAAGGGATGGGACATCATTTACTTCTTACTGCTTCCCTTCTCTTGCCCCCAGTCTCCATCTGCCAGCATCTGTCTTTAGCTATTCACTGCTTTTCCAAACTGCCCTGCTCAGCCCACACGTGCACACTTCTCTGCCTGCTGGCATCTGGCCCAGACAAATGTGCTCCAACACAGGGGGGTCCCTTTTGTCTTCTTGGTGCCTAAAAATACCTGAAAGTGCCACCACCCCCACCAGCACTTCCTCCACAGCTACTTTCAAGGAGTTCTCTTCCATTTTCCAAGGAAATGTTTCCAGATCACCCTTCCATCTACAAAGCAAATGGAAACACCAGCCTGTACCAGGACTGCTGCTTATTTTACCTATGGTTGCTTTTTAGTCAAAAGAATAGAACATGAGTGTAAATCGAAATCATCTTTTCCACCTTTATCAACTTTTACAAAGACTCACCCCTTTGAGCAGCTTCCTCTTAACCCTCCCTCCTCCTTGGAGGACTGGACCCATGAGGAGTTACCAGCAGTACCAACACCCTGTGCTTCCAGAATGGCACAGCTGGCAGTCAGAGATTCATCTCACCAGTATCTACAACATGCCCAAATTTGTTCTGGCCTGTCTTGTGGCTCACAGAAATCCTTCCCACTTCCTAACTCAGGCCAGTGACTGCAAACCCAGCATCTGAGAGAGAGATTAGGTGGCAGCAGCACTTCCCTGTGGGACAACAATGTTTCAGTGGGCACAAGGACCAGACCTGTGTCAAAAGAAATCTGACTTATATACATAGGGTGGGAGATGAAGAAAAACCCAGATAAGCAGAAAATATTTGCAAGGAAGAATTGGCAGCAAATCTGTCAGAAGATGTATGGGTGACTACCAAATACAGGAGAAAACATAATGAAAGGAGTAATTCATGCCTCTTGTAGCTGGGTTAGGAAATGAACAGTAACTTCAGCACTGGTGAGACTATTTTTTAAACACAGGAGCCAGTTTGCAGCTGTAACATTATCTCCCACATTAAACTCTACAGCTGGTAAATAATAAAATAAGCAATTAAAAAGCAATCAAGCTTGCTGCATGAAAACCTGGCAAACAGGCTACTTCAAACAACAGTGGCCTCACTCCCCTCCTCCTCCCAAAACTTCAATTGCTGCTACACCTCAACACCAGCTTTGGTTCTGTTACTAACAGCAGGGCAGGTACCTACACATATTCCATGTCTGCACATCTCTGGTGGGAAGGTGATAGGCTCTGCCCCTGTAACACTCACAGGAAACCAAACCACACAAGGGCTGAGCAGAATGAACACAGAGAGGACCTAAGCCAAAGCTCATTACAAGGGGGGGGGTTTTTTAAGAAACAAGACATCACTCGTCTGAAGCACCAGCTTCAGATCTGTACTATTCACACACACCACCTGCCAGAGGAAAGCTGGGCAAAACAAAAAATGAAGAACAATTACTTGTTTTGGTAGGTACTGATGGTCACATGTGTTGAATGGGAAGTCCCAAGAGGAGTGTCAGCTTGATGGATAGTCCCTCTAGGGAAGTACAGTAAGTCACCTGGCTGCAAGAAAATGGAAGAGAATTGATGTATTTAGGGCACCTGGCCAAATCTTACTGCAGTCAAAACAGAGAATACACTCTCTGAGCTAACTGGCAATCCACACCCTTTGAAATCACAACATGGAGCAATTCCACAACGTACACTTCAGTAAAGAACTCTAAACAAGAAGTTCAGAACCTTAAACTTTCCAACCTACTGGTAATGTTTGCTATACACTATATGTCTGAAAACATCTAACAAGCTTTTAGCATTATAGATCATGCAGACTGAGCTGCATAAAGAGGCAAAGGAGCAGCTGAAATGAACCTGCTGGAATCCAGTGGGCTGGTGGAGGAGCACTGCAGTGTGAATTTGGTCAGATCACATCAAAAGCAAAGGCTAGCATTCCACAAAGAAGCCAAATATTCTATACAAACAGCAATCTGTTACAATACTGTTGTCTCAAATGTTCAGTTAGAACACTCACAAAACAAGTGCAACCTTCTTCCTCCTCATCTTTCTTCTCACTCATGTAAATTAAAACTCAACATTGAAAAAAGTTTAGGTAAGTCAAGAAAGAAGTGCAAAGCACATGAAATTGTCTCCAAGAAGGAAAAATAAGTTTATTTATGGCTTGTCCTGTAAACATCTACATAGCTGGACAGCACAGTCAAAGAGAAAATTCATAAAGCAGCAATGACTCCATTTTAGTCTTTGCTGGTCCTTAAATTTGGCCACATCAGCTACTTCTAAGAGCCTACAGAACTAACACAGATATATTTTAAGTGAATACTATTTGATTTTTCATTGTACTGGAGATGGTTTTATGAGGCTCAAGGTCTTGGCAAGATCAAGTCTCTCCATCCATCTGTTAAGAAGCTGTAAAGCACCACAGATCAGCTCTGTATTTTACTTGTTTGAAGCCCTCTCTGCCATTAATAAACTGCCTTCCTTACCAGTGTGGGGACTACACTAACCAACCATGAGTATTCTGAATTCTCCTCATTTGACATGTTCCACACCCCCAGCAAGAAACCAAACTGGAAGGAGGGTCACACAGGAGAAAGGTGAGAGCCCTGAACACCCACCAGAGTGGTGACAACAAATTAGTCTGCAAAGAAACTACTCCATGCCGTAGCACCCCATGCCTACCACTGAGAGACTGGGATCATGATTTCCCAGGGCAGTCCAGCTCTCACTCATCTCATCTGCTGGGCTGTCTCATCACCACCACTCACAGAGGCAGCAAAAGCCAACACTCTACAATCATAACAATCAGAATCTTCCCAGATTCGGGGTGGCAACACCCAGACAGGAGACAGTGTGGCTCTGACCACTCTGCAGAACTCAGAACTGCAGGAGGGAG
Source organism: Serilophus lunatus (assembly GCA_013399895.1). NCBI lineage: Eukaryota > Metazoa > Chordata > Aves > Passeriformes > Eurylaimidae > Serilophus > Serilophus lunatus. Next base: position 109,535 of record VXBA01002268.1, read on the forward strand.
GGACTGACAAGGGAGAAGCATCAGCAGACAAAATGGCAAGCACCACGTGAAGGCAGCTTGACTGCCAGGTACCAAATAAGTTCTGTGTTTGACATCAGTAACAAGCCAACCACAGCCTGTTGCACTGTCACCAACACAAACACAACCCAGCCTCGGCTGCCTTTGCTCCCAGTCAGCTACACCTTTGTTGGGAAGGGAGACCACCACCAACAGAGCCTCTCAGTGCTCCTTTTGACCTAAGCTGCCCAAGGATGGCAGACTGCACACAGAAATGCATGAAGGGAGAAAGGAAATATTCTAGAAAGATGTTTAAGGAGGAAATGGAGAGTCTGACAGCATCCTTCTCAGAGGCAGCTCCAGACAGAAAACCAAAATTTGACACCTGCCACCCAGAAGAAATGGGTTACAGGAAGCAAAGAACATCCACCAGAAGCAAAATAAATTAAAACCTTAGGTAATGTTAAAGTCCATCATTATTCCATAAAAATGTAAGGCACTGAAGTCTGGCCCAAAATGTTCCAGAAATTAAAAAGGGAACTGTAACTTCCTAGACTTTGTCACCACATGATGACAACTGAATATTGCCATCTGTCAAACTACACAGGTAGTGATGCCAGTACCACATCCTATGTGTCATCCTGTTCTTGAGATGCAAGTCTGGACACAGAGGAGAGCAGAGACCTTGCAGAGGGAGCCCTGTGACAGATGACAAGGCAGAGAAACTCCTGAGACTTCCACCTTGGAGCAGCACCATCAGCTGGGTGAGTGACACATTTCAAAAGCACAACCACATAAAACAGAACCAGACAAGCACCAGACTCCTTGCTGACACAGGGGCTGCACTCAGTAATCTTCAGAAATGCTCCCTTTACTCCAAACAACAACCAACCAAACGCTTGAATTTCAGATTTGGAAAAAGGAAAATATATCAAGTTTCTGTGAGGTTTAGTTCATGCTTTTATCAGCCAAGGATAAATATTTAAATTTAATTCACCAGAACAGTTGCAATGTTCAGTACAGCAAGTCTCACTTCACAGAAGGATCAGCCTGATTGATTACAGGCAGCATGTGAAAGCATAAAAATGTTTCATGACCATACATAAACCCAGTGGTTTTTCTGCACATTGCTCCACAAATGTGATCCAGGAGTCAGGGTGCCCAGCCTGCAGAACACTGCTGAATTTCCAGAAACAACTGGTTTTTTGGTCCATTTTTTCAATACTAGAAGCAAAGGATTCCTTTAGAAAAGGATTTTACACAACTATCACCCAAATTTCTCACGCTCACAGTGTTCTGTTTGTGTGCAAAGCCTCCTCTGTGTCACAGCCACAGAATACTGTCTTCAAGAAATGGGCAATTTTAAACATGACAACTTTCCTGGCCACCACAGCCCAGACCACCCAGAGCAATTAAATCGTAATACCTTTAAAATGAACTCATGTGTAGGGTTCCCAATCCTATCTTCTGATTCCACATTATACTCCCGAGCCAAAGGCACTGTGGGTTTGTAGAGCTGCCAGTGCTTCTCCCCTTCCAGCTGAAGGATGAACACCTGCAAAAGACCACAAATCCAGATCCAGAAGGAGGTTTGCTGCCCCTTACACATCCAACTCATCAGGTATTTTGCCTTCTGACTTGCCAAATCTGTGGAACCAAGCCAGAAATCAGGGACAGAGAGCAAACAGGAGTGACACAGCTTTCCCCTTGCCTTCTCTCAGCTGCTCCACAGCATGGCAAACACAATTCCTCCCACAGTGCTTTTTACACATCTACAGTGCAGAGATTTACATTTGCACTAATTCTGGGGGCTCTATTTAGAGACAACAGAGACAAGAGTTGTGAAGTGTGATCTGTTTTATCCCAAGATAAGCATTTGGAAATCCCTGTTTCTCCCAAGTCGCTTCAAGTAAGTGCTAGAAATCTAACTCAAAAGTAATGTCTGCCACACAAATACACCAAATTTCAGGTGGGAGAGGTCTTAGGACCATCCACCAACAAAGAGAGCATCAGAAACTTCTATGGGATGCTGTGAATATGCAGGATGTGGGCCTGCTGAACAACAAGTGTCAGGAAAATAAAACTCCAGATGTATTTAATGGAAATTAAAATAATAAAAAGCAAAATATACACATAAAGGTTGGGGGTTTTGCTCTGGTTTAAGTGGCATAGCACAATTTTTTTTTTATAATGCAATGTATATTTGTATGTTTCTTTTAGAAGCTAATTTAACACACATTTGGACAACAGGACTTCAGGGTATCAGTAACTTCTAAAAAACAGCAGGACCAACAAGCACAACCCCTCTGCTTTCACTGCTCAGCTGAAGAAAGAGCAAGTGCTTAGCAAAGGGAAAATGTACTTGTAAATTCCTGGGGCCTCAATGAAGCAAAAATGTAAAAAAGGTGGTAGAAAGCTGTGAAAATAAACTGTCTTTTCATCTAATGGATATACCGGGTCTGGAAAGCCCAGTTTATGTGGTATTATGATTAGATGTTACTATTAGTACATTTTCAGCTAAAATATGTATGAAAAACTGCTATAAGGAAACACTTGCAAATAATGACCACAGGTTTTCAGTGGAAAAGACATTTTTGTGTAATGTTCCGTGGGAGGCACAAATAAAGGCCTTCACTGCCTCGAGCAAAAGCCCACACTCAGTTTCACAGCCAAGGCTGTGCTGTCCTACCTCAACATCATCATAGTGAGGGGGGAGGCCCTGGGACCCCCGGGGAGTAATGTAAACATTGGACCCAACCAGAGAACCAAAGTAGCACTCCAGCTTCTCCTGAATCTTCCACAGCTCCTCCTACAAAAAGAAATGATGCTGTTACTGCTGCAGGGCTCAGGCAAGCCTGGCCCACAGCCTCCCCATGGCTTGGCAGGAATGACCCCATCCCCACAGGCTGGGAAGGCAGGTGCTCTGTCCAAGTGTTTCTCCTGAAGGGAAGCACTGTAGAAGCAAAGGAGATCTGCCATGAAAGGAACTGGTAAGCCAAAAAGTCTGGTGGTCCAACGTAGTGTTGATGTTTGTTCTCTTCCCTGTACCATCTTCAGGCTGCAGAACCAGACAAACAGAGGGAAATAAACCACCCACCATCCCCCAAACAGCAAAACAGCACATGCAGAACTTGCATTACATGGGGCTGCATCAGAGAGAGCCTACAAAGGCTAGAGACCTTTCACCAGGGACTCCAATCATTTGGGAATATTAAGCTTTACTCATCCACACACAAAAAGGCACCAAAGGGAAGCATCAGAACTGCCAGACCCACACAAGTGCAGCTTCCAACACAGACCCTGGCTGAATCAAGCTCCAATTTCAAGCACAAACCATGCAGCATTTTGACTTCACCTGCAGATGCCCCAGCCACTGGCCACTACAACTGAGATCAGCCAGCAACATGACACCTGGGGCTCAGCTGTGTATTGGGGTCCACCTCAAAAATATGTGGCGTATTTATATGAAAATATTTCACATGGTTTCCTCACACCTTGCCCTCCATTAAGTGCAAGTGGCACAAAAGCACCTTTTTGCACAAAGAAACAGTGGGGCAGAAGGGTTAATTTAAGCACAGTTGCATAACCATCCATTTTGTGCATTTATTTCTTTCTAAACTTTATGTGGAAGGCCAAAACTTTTTAAAAGAATGCTTAACGTTATAGCACGAGCCAGATTTTTTATTTACTGAAACATAACATTCAGAAGTATAAACTATATTTTAATACAGTTCATGTGAAGATTCCAGCAGGTCATCAATGCCAATTACTTCCCCTAGGGACAGAGATGAAGCCACGTTTATTGCAACTCAAGCAGAGCATATCCCACTAGAAAGTCAGCATGAATTACATCCAATGAAACAATCCCACCTTAAATCTCTGAGGCTGATGAAACTGTATTGTTGCCTTTTTCTGGTCAAAATCCTTCTTCAGCTGCATGTAATTCACTTTACCTTCTTTATTTAAAACCTTCTTTTTCCCATTCACACATCTGCAGACATTCACATCCCGCCCATAGCACAGGCCCTGGCTGCACAGCTTCTCCAGGTCTGACAACTGGAACAGGGACAGGTAGTAAGCAGCCACCAGGGGATCATTCCTCTGAACAAGCAGTGGCTTTTGCTCCCAGTACTCCCTGAAAAACACCTCCTCTTGGATGGGAGAGATCAAGCTGCAGAAGAGGCTGTCTGGGCTCTCAAAACTCACGACTGAGGGAGAACCAGCTGCTTCCAGCTTTGCCCGTTTACGCCGTGCCTGTATTTCTTTTCCCATTTCAGCATGCTTCCCTCCTTTCTTGGGCATGTTCCTGGTCAAGGGGAGACAGAACCAAAACAGTCAACCAAGTAACACAACCTCAGGAGCTCACCAGCCCACAGCAGCAACTCTTGCCTCATCCCAGGGTGCTGGAACAGCCCTGGTTTCAGCCTCCACACAGCAGAAAATGGAAATCCCACAGCAGGCTGCCAATCCTCTCTCAAATCCCAGCAAACTTCAAAGGACTCTGCTGGGAGCTGCTGCTCACAGAAGCTCAAATGCCACAGCTGAGTTTATACTAAAAAACATGCCATGAAACCCAGTGGCCCAACAGATCTTTACAAATGCAGGAATCCACCCAAACAAAGAACCTGTGGCCAGCTGGTTTTCTTAAGCATGAACTGCAGATTATTTAAAAAAACAATCCAGCTTTAAGAGCTTTAATGGCAACATGCAGAGGGAGATGGAGAGAGGGGACAGGATCAGAAACTTGCACTCTATTGCACTTCCTTGAAATACATTAACAGTTTACAGGAGAGAGAGAACATTATTAGGCCTTTTCGTTGATTCTATGCAATTACTAAATTTACAAGTTTACAACTTGTTAAAATTCACTGGTTTAAAGACTAAAATGCCAAGACTCTGCTTTCACTTCTGCCAAGCTGTCAAACTTTGTTGTTTATGTAGAAAAGAATCCTTTCATACAAGTACAGTCATTTAATTTTAAAGCTGGAAGTCATTTACTTTGTTTTTCCAGAGACACAATATGCTTGTGTACCATTATCCAAAACTAAAACAGTTAATCCACAAGTGGTTTAGGAGTAACCTATGGTCACCTTTGTCCTGCAGGGAGGAATTCAAATCACCTCCTTCCCAGAAGGATGGACATTCCCAGCTGCAGGAAGGTACAGTTGGCATAGTTCTGCATGAGGCAGGGGAATGCTTAAAAAAACAGACTGGAAATTAGTCCCTAGTTGACAGCAACATCTGAAGATACTGCTGGCACTGAGATCTACAACTGACATCCCCAAATGCCAGATACACAAATGTAATCATGCCTTAATTTGCCAGTTTTGAATTCCAGGCCTAAATCCAGGCCTATCAACTTCTCAGTTCCCTCACACTGATTTAATGTAGTTAAATCGAGGTATGCACTTACACAATGTTCTTTTCTATTGCGTTTTGTTTGTTATTACAAGTGTAGCCCCACAGAAAGGGTTAGGGTGGCAGAGATCACCTAGTTAAGCCCTTCTGCCACAGGCAGGGACACCTTCCCCAGACCAGTTTGCTCTCAGCTGCATCAAACTTGGCCTTGAACGCTTCCAGGGAAGGGCAATCCACAACTCTGGGCAACAGCGCCTCACCACCCTCCTTAGAAAAAGAAATTTCTAATTTTCTAATCTAAACCTACCTTCTTGCAGTTTAAAACCATTCCTCCTTGTCCTGTCACTGCACGCCCCGGTAAAAGTCCCTCTCCACCTTTCTTACGGTATTAATATGGAACGGCTGAAAAAACGTCTCCCCAGAGACTTCTCCAGGCTGAACCACCCCAAGCTCTCTTGGCAGCAGGTGTTCCATCCCTCTCATCACCCTCAGGGCCCGCTGTGGACTCGCTCTAACACAATGTCTGAGGAGCCCCAGGGCTGGATGCAGCAGCCCGGGTGCTCTGGATGCAGCAGCCCGGGTGCTCTGGATGCAGCCCAGGGCACGGCTCCTTCCCGGGCTGCGAGCACACCCTGCCAGCTCAGCTCCCAGTACCCCCGTGCCGGGCTGGATGGGGGCAGAGCCCCTCGGCAGGACGAGCAGCAGCCGCTCTACAGCGCTCCCAGCCCACGTGTCCGGCCCCGGGCAGCGCCGGCAATGAAGGAAGGAAGGCGGACACCGCCGGCAATGAAGGAAGGAAGGCGGACACCGCCGGCAATGAAGGAAGGAAGGCGGACACCGCCGGCAATGAAGGAAGGAAGGCGGACACCGCCGGCGCCTTCGCCCCTCCCGCAATCCCCGTCCCTCCCGGGCCCGCGGGCCCGCACTCACCCCGGCGGGGGGATGGATGGATGGATGGATGGATGGGTGGATGGATGGATGGATGGATGGATGGATGGATGGATGGATGGATGGATGGGATCGGATCGGATCGGATCGGACAGGCCAGGCCAGGCCAGGCCAGGCCACAGGACGCAGCGGGGGCAGCGGGAGGCGGTCGCGCCGCGCTGGGTGTCTCGGGAGGAGGCGCTCCCTGGCGGCCGGGAGGAAATGCGGCGCTGTTCCAATGGGATCCCGGCGGGACGGGGCGCTGCGAAACGTGATGCTGAGAGAATTTTGCTTTCGCTAAGGATTACAATCCTTGTAAGCAGTTTTAGAGTTATGCTTTGATTAAATGAATAGGATTCATGTTATAGTGTTTGGATATGTTAGCGGTGTCATCTAAGATGTGGTGAGCTCTAATGAGCCCCTCCTGCTGAGGGCCATTGGAACAAGGACACGTTGTTCACTCCCTGAAACTGTGAAGGAACACAGACACCTTTCTGCAGTAAATCTCTCCAGGATCTCCTGGGTTGGCCATCAATTGGCCCACCAGAAGATAACGCCACCTTCAGAGCCAATCAAGGAAGGCTCATGCCAGTTTTTCCAGGAGAGTTGAAAAGTCCAAAATGAGGAAGAGTGTTCTGCTTCAGTCTCAAGACCCTCAAAAAGCAATAAAATCCCCCAGACCCAAATTCCCGAGGGGAGGAGAAAGGGGATGTACCTCTGTAAATAATTTCCCTCCTACCCCAAAGAAATTGTAATAATCCCACCCGCTTTTGTGCCAATTTTGTTATAAAACCCTGACCTGTCTGAGGACCCTTTGCGCCTCTGACTTGGACACCAACCAGGTCACGCGCCCAGCGCTGGTTGCCTTTGTTTTATAATAAATTGCTTTTGAAAATTAAAACAATTGTGGGCCCGTTTCTCACAAGGCTAATGTTATCCCATGGGTTACGTTCCGCTTCGTGCTGCAGCCCCGGCGCTTCAGCTGCGTTACTTTTCAGACTCCCTCTGAAGGGGCTTTTAGTGAGAGATAAGAGAAGGTTCTGTCCCATGAGCAACTTAGGGAGATAAGAGCCTTTCACACCTCAAATACCAGTTCAAGTCCCTGCCTTTGTAGAAAATGGTTTTGCAGCCCTGTCCCACCCGGCAGTGTGGTTGTCACTCACACACTTCACTCCTGGTTCCCTGGCACTAGCTGGATTGTTGGGAACAAAAGTTACGTGATTCCAGTGGGTTCTGCATTCAGAATTAAACTGCAAATATTTTCAGGTAAATGCTCAGAATAGTTGGGATATTCAAAGGTGTAGGTTTTTGCAGCTCTCTGAAAAATAGGTCACTGTCAGGAAATTCTCTCTATTCCTTTCACGAGAATTACAAAGCTTTGAAGAATGAAGGAGTTCTCCAGACTTAACAGTTTGCATCACCCGAATTAACACTCACAGGATGTTTTCTTACTACAGACGGGTGTAGCAGCAGGTGCTAAAAATAAGGAGGCCACATCCTGCACCTCAGCTGGTCACAGAAACCATCACAAGCTGTTATTTCTGTTCCAAAAATCCACCAAGTACCCGCAGCGTAACTGCTTGAACACCAGCAGGATGAATACTCACACAAATATGTATTTACATCATGGCTGTGGTGTTTTAACTTGCAGTAAACACTGTGGGGCATGAACCCCGGACATTCTGACTGGCTGCAAAACCAGCAGGAACGGGAAATAGTTGTGAACACCTTTTTAAAGACTTCTGTGCTGGTCTGTGGAGACAAATTGCCTTAAAGCATTTGCTACCGTCCCTGTCTGGAAGGTAGCACACGCTCCAGAGGAGGGTCATGAGAGCTGTAGCCAGCCCTCTGGCACCCTCTAGGCAAGAAATGATGGCTTTAGATACTGGTTCCTATTTTTTACTGTTTATACAAGCAATAGATTTTAGAAGTAGAATTAATCCTGGTATCATTCCCGTCACTGGGTTGAGAAGATAAAAATTATAAGCTTTGTCATCATCATTCACAAGGGTGTGTAGTGATAGGACAAGGGGGAATGGCTTCAAACTGAAAGAGGGCAGGATTAGATCGGATATTAGAAAAGAAATTCTTTACTGTAAACACGGGGAGGCACTGGAACAGGTTACCCAAAGAAGTTGTGGATCCCCCATCCCTGCAACCTCCTCTGGTGGGAGGTGTCCCTGCCCATGGCAGGGGGTTGGAACTGTGTGACCTGTAGCAATTCTGGTGGGAAGAACCTTTGGCAATGGTTACATTCACAGCTGAAAGTGCCAGGTCTCTCCAGCTGTGCAGCTTTCAGGCAGCTGTTCAGGATGGGCCCAGAAGGAAAATGCAGGCAGGGATCTCTTCTCCTTCACACTCCCAACATGTGGGCTGGTTTGCTGGACAGCCTACAGGGGGCTTGGATATGCTGTGCTACAGGGCTTCTGCTGCTGCAGATCCTGTAGAGAGTTTAGAAGAGAGAACTGGTTTAGGTCAAGGAGCACATGGGAATTTTTTCTGTTGTAGGCCAAGGATTTGCTGTTGGCTACACAAATGCTTCTTGTAAGGCAGATATAATTATGTGAAAATGATGCTACATTCATGTGAAAAGTTTAGGACACACACATCTGCAGCAATTAGATGGGATCTTCTTGGTCAATGTGGAACATCTGTGCAGGATGCCTCCATAATGGCAGTGCAGGCTGTGATGGTACATTTTTATATGTATCTGTATTACACATTTGCTCAGCTTGATGTGCTGTTGCCGTTGCCAAAGCCTGTGTATTCCCAGCATTGTCATTCCTGGTGTGGTTCTGCTTTCCATGGCAGGATTTCCTGGAAGAGTATCAAAGCCATCTTAGCTCTGATACATTTGCTTGGCAGTGAACTGTCTGCCCAAGTACACATGAGATACTGACTCCATGAGATTTCAGTCACCCAGCACGTAGCTCCACCTCTGGAACTGGGAGCTTGGCAAATGCAGCTAATTTGAAAAAGCAAGAGATATCACCATACTATGAGCAAAAGAGATGGGAGCAGGAAAAATAAATAAATAAATAAATAAATAAATAAATAAATAAAATTAGTAAGTAAACCAGAGAGTGGGTCAGGCTTCCAAATTTATTCCTATTTCCCTGACTAATAAACTTGACCAAACAGTGACCAGGCATTTACCTTGTGACATTTTTTGCCACCACAAATGATCATTTTGAACAGATTTTGTAAATAGAAACTCAGATGACAGACAAACCCAAGGAACGTAAATTGAAAAAGCTCCTTAATTGGGACATTGGCAAAAGTAATCCTGATTCTTTTCTGGAGCTGTCAACGCTTTTTATGTGTGTCTGAACACCTTTGATTCAACCTGCACAGCCTGAACGTGAGGATATTTCCATGCAGGAGTCATCTGAGACTCACAGGATTCCTGTGTACATCTCTGTTTTGGCACAGCTGATTCCTTTTATTCCCTGTGTGGTACCTGGAACTGTGCTGGGGATCACTGCTGCAAACAGGCATGTGCAGCTTCTCCTCACCATAACATCCAATCTCCAAAGCCAAAGGAAGAGGGAGAGGAGCAAAACCCCGAGCTCACATGCAAGACAGAGCAGAAGAACTAGATTCTGCTGAAGACGTGGGTGGTTTGTTCTCCTGACAAAGTTTTCTAAAGTCTCTGTTTCTTCTGTTTCAAAGCCTGTGTTTCTAAACCAGACAGTTCTGCAGAAAGCGGGTGTTTACAGCAGGTCTGTGTGAGGCAGAGGTGTGGGGGTGTCACCCAAAGGGCTGGTCATCCACCTGGGAGGTGGCTGTAAAACAGGTCTGGGACATTGTTCCTGTGCTGCCTCAGGGACGAGTGAGCATGATTTCTCCAAACCAGAGGTTGCATGGAGGGTCATGGACGGCTGACAAGGTGATGAGGGTTTTTTCTTGAGGTGTTGATGATGTACAATCTACAAAGCCCCATCAGCCTTGCTTCCTGCTTCCTGGTCCCTACTCCACTGCTAAGCTGTATTTTTCCCCTGGTTACATGCTGAGGTGCACACAGGCTGCCTAGCAAAATTGAAATGGAGAAAATGAAACGAGGATAGGAGATATCTGAAGGTGATTGGTGCTGATTCCTACTAAGATAGACCATAAATGGAGAATAAACAGAAAGGCTGATTGAAGAGGAATGGTTTAAAAGTGGATAGAGACTGGATAACACCTGAGAGGGAAGCTGCTGGCTGCTCAGGTGTGTGACAAAGGCTCCCTTAGTGAGCAAACTGCTTCTATGCTACTGCAGAAGAAGCATGTGCATGGGATTGTCCCAGTGAAGCATTGCACAGTCCAGTTCAAAAAGAACACAGACCTGTGAGTTTTTCACTAACAGTTTTGCTGCTAACCAAACCAGCCCAGGCTTCACACAGCAGTCTGTTTTGGAAACTTTTAACCCTTTCCTCTACTGCTGCTGCATTATTTTTAAAGTATTATTCTACCCTCATCTGCAAAATAACGCCTAGCTTACACGGATTTTTTGTTCACATGTACAAACCCCAGTAAAAAAAGTTGAACACAATATATACACTGGGAAATATAATCCTGGAATACGTGTCAATAACGTGATTGTTCTGTAAAATAATCCTGCCCACGTTTCCCTTCAGAGACCTCTTCCTCCTGAGGCGAGTTGTGTCCACGTTGGAGATGTTGGTATCGCTTGTCCTTGTCTCGCTCTCCTCACAGGGGTCTGAGAAGGGGGCCAGGTCCAGGTCCATGTCCGTGTCGTGGAAGCAGCCGTCGAAAGCCATCGCCTGCACCGCGTCGATGCTGTACATCCCTGAGGCCTGGCAACAAAGAACAGTGAGTCTGTGTCTGGAGGAGCCATTTCAGTGAATTATCAACAAAGAAAACAGAAAATAAAAAAACCTTTCCCTTCAGTGCTGTTTCTCTCTGTGAAGAGCATATGGAGAGCAGAGCTGCTACCATGCAGCGTGGCAATCTGTGGAGCCTGCTCCATGGGTGGCACATGAGCAAGGAAGGGCATATGTGTGATAAAACACTCTTGGCTGGCTGATTGTGGCCGACTCGTGAAACAAAAGAATCAAACTCCCTCCCGTAGGTCTGCTGGAGTTGTGGGAAATGACTTCAAACATTTCCACGAGTAGTTTTTTGATGGGATTATGAAATCATGTGAGCAACACGTGCATATTTTTGGTGGGTTTTCCCTCATGATATTCCAGCAAATGAGTTTACATGGGGGGATATTCTTGAAGCAGAGTTTTTAAGAGAATGCCTCACAGAAAGCAGATGTTAAACTTGTGACTGTTTTTGCTTCAGGCACACTTTTCTAGAAATGACCTTGTCATTCGTCTGATCTTGGGACAAAAAGGCATCATTAAATCCATCTTCCTATTTGAAAATGGCAAAGCAGGAGAAGGAGAAATGAACTCTGCTTCACAGGAAATGGGAAGGGCTATCACAGGAGTGATTCTGGGGTCTAGTTCAGAGAGGAGCAAAATACCTCAGTTGATAAGTATTTGAGAACAGAAGGAAGGTTACCTTCCTCTGACGGGGAAAAAAATCAGGAGGTGTACTCCCTACCCTGGGGAAAAGCACAGACCCTCTTAGGATTTCAGAGAGAATGATACATTTTCTCCCTCCAACCACGTGGATAAAAAAAAAAAGAGATACAGAGGAGACAGATGGTTACTGTTCTGTTATCACAGTGGTGTATCAGGATTACTCTGGGGCTTCCATGGTGCTTTCTGAAGGCAATAAAAACCAGGATTGTACCTTGCCCCTTTTTTTGAGTTGCTTTCTCTCTTCAATTGTGGTGAGATAGTTCACTGCTGCGTATTCGATGACAGACAGGAACACAAAAAGGAAGCTGATCCATAAGTACACATCCACAGCCTTTATGTAAGACACTTGAGGCATTGAGGCACTTACTCCTGTCATGATGGTCGACATTGTCAGCACTGTAGTTATACCTGCCAAAGAACAAGGGCAGGTTATCACAACAGTGACCAGCTGGGCCTGTTTAGCTCATCCCCTTTGCCTGGACAGCACAGCTTTGCAAGGGCATAGAAATGACACAGCCTTTAGCTCCCTCACACGGGCTCTGAAAGGTGGAGTGAACCATAAAGGACCCATCACACACAATCCTTAAACCAGTAAATCGTCCCTCTGCTCTGTGCATGCAGTTAGAGCCGCGGCACTGCAGCTTCCAACAGCGGGGACGCAGCCCAGCGGATGTGGCAGCACAGGGAACAATGTTTAGGCACTAAACATTGCACTGCTGCAGAAAAGTGAAAGCAGGTTTGTGCTCTTCCCTCACTGCCCAGACCCAAGGTTTTCTCTCTCCCTCCTTGCTAGTTTCTTAGGTTGAAGGATGTAGTTCGATATATACCATATAAGAGGAAATCAATTTATTTTAAATGCATATACTCTAGGCTAGGGAGCTAAGCTTTTTAAACTTTGTTGTTAACATTGCCTATAAATTATGTATGCTTATGGTAATGAAATGTACTTTATTTTATAGAACTCCTGATGCATAACCCTCTGCAGAAATCCATACATAAAGAACTCAATCAGCAAAACCTCCTGGCAAACCGGAAAAATGGCCTACTGAGAATTATAAAGTTAATTTTAAAGGTGAAGTTAAATTTCTTATAAATAAAAGGAATTGGTAGATGCATTAATAACAGTAGGTAGGAAGCACCACAATTTGTTTTCAAGTGAACAAATAGATTTTTACCTCATGTATTAGCAGCTTTAGACTCTGCCCATAGAAAGGGATCTGAGGTACCTACAGTCCTATTTTGTCCTATATTGATTTAGTTATAAATGAAATAGAGGGCTTTTTCTTAGACCAACAATTGCAGGACTCAGGTATATTATGGCTACATTAGATATCCCAGAAAATTTCCATCAGATCTTCAGAGATGCTAGTTTTTGAAAAAAATATATTTGTTCCAAGGACATCAGAATTAAATTCCCAACAAAGGCATTTACAGAGAAAAACAATTAACTTCTAGAAAAAACGGTCAGTCACTAGTCCTTTCCTTCTGAGCTGAGGTGTTCAGAACTAAAACTGTGAGAGCAAAAAGATGCCCAGCCGACTCTTTGGCTTCCACAGAAGACTCTGCCTTGCACAGTTAAGACACTGGAGCAGACATTTTTAAGGTGCCCAACAAAGAAAGCCTATGCTACACAGGCAACTGGTTCCAAGTTTGTAGGAATATAACAAATGTTTCTAGAGAAAAGGAAGAGCTGCAGGGCTTTTAATAGATTGTACTATGCCTAGTGAACCATGGATTTTGGGAGGGATCTGAATACCAATTTGCTGGGAAGAGGAAAGGAAAAACCCAGGCTTTGCAATTAGGTAAACTTCTACATCAGGAAGTCTGCAGAATTGTCCCTTTTTGTTTCTGTGGTGAGTGAGCTGTTTTCTAATGTAACACAGCCAGTCTGAACAAACACCCCATTTCCAAATGTAGAGGTTGGCTAAAGGTAGAGACAACAGTGGCAATAATAGTACTGTTCAGACAATTACCTGACATACTTGCTCATGTCCTGTGTAAATAAGTAGTTTAGGTAACTTCAAAGCCTCTCCCTCTCCCATGCTGTACTTCCCAAAGAATATACATTAAAGATTCACCTAGTGATACCCTGGCAGGAACAGCTCTTCTGTCAATCCAAAAGGAAACCCAAGACAGCATCACCATCAGCATGGCTGGGAAATAGGTTTGTAGCACGAAAAAGAAAATGTGTCTCCGGAGTGCAAAGTTGATAAAAAGTCGATTGTACCAACCTATTGGAAAGGAGAGCAACAGGTTGGGGGAGAAAAGAGAAGAGAGCTGTATTATTTGTGAGCTCTGTTCATCCATCCCCTCCTTCTAGCACGAATGGTGTATCCACATCAGGAATAGTAAATGCCTAAGAAAGCTTGCCACCCCCTCAGTTTTATACAGTGCTTTACAAGGACCTCATTAACATACTGCTGCCTTGGGAATGAAGCATCTCAACTGCACACATACAATACTGTGTTACACTGAGGTCAGGAAATTGAAAAAATTAAACAGACTTCAAGTGAAACTGCCAGAAGAATAAACACAGGAGATAACTGTCCAATGAAGCCAGCACCCTGCCTCCTCCAAAAAGTAGTCTGCCTTCTCTCACACTGCAAACACCCCACCAGAAGCAGTTTCCCTTGCTCAGAGCTGCTGCCTGAACTTAGAGGAGAGGGTGCCATCTAGTGAATTTTGGGGCATGCTCTGTCTGTGCAGCACAGCATGTGTGCCGTACCTCCTGCCATGGCAGGGAAATCAGTTGACAGTGAAGTGAAAAGATGGCAAAAGTGGGAAGATGAGCAGCAACTGCCTATCCAAGATATCTGTGAGCCCATGTTGGAGCAGTCATGCCATCAAAAAGAATGACTTTTTAAAAAAGAAAATATCAACACTAACCCCATCTAAGATAAAACACACTTTATTGTGTTTTCAGTTGTGGAGGTTTTTTTGTTTTAAAAATTATTGTCTCCAAAATGGATTTAAGTTGTTTCTCCATGGAGGCCAGGGAACTCGAGGAGCTGAAAGGCTACACATGTGCAATTCACTGAGATTCACAGGTTTCACAGGAAAGGGGATATGCAGAACCTGAAATGCAGAAATCTGCTTTGTGAGCAGCACTTTTGTCCACTCTTTTCCCAAGATTTTAGGGCGAGATGACTCCCATTAGAGTTGTGCTGATTGTTCCCCACTGTTACTTACTTCGAGTGGCAGGGTTTGTGCGTAATCATTTTCTTACAACAAGAAGCAAAATAGAAGAAGAAGAGAAAGTGGAGCCTCCTGAGTGAAACAAAACCTCGAAGCCAAAGAAAACTGTAAGTCTACGAGGTACAGTATTCTAATTAACAAATATGCTACAAACATTATTCAGGTACTTCCCAGTGGTCCCTGCAACTTAAAAGGTCTTTCCTTGCACCCTTACTTGCTGAGTTAAGCTCATGTAAGTGTTAAGCAGTTACACTTTGCAAAGTCCAAGATGCTGTGAGGGTGCTGCAATGGCCTGGGCACAGGTGCACTGTGAGAGTGAACAGGGCTGTATTTGCTTGCATAAGTGTTTCTTGATGAGAACAGCAAGGCAGAAAGAAAGCAGCTGAGTTCCTGGAACCCAGTTTGAACACACAGTGATAGCATTCTGGTGGGACACATCCCAGTCTCCTTCTTGCAACAAGGACAAAGGTGACGTAGCTCTCAGCAAGGCACAGTTATCATAGCCAGGTATCACTCACTCTCTTCTCACATGGCAGTGGCTCTTGAAAGCTGGAGCTCTGTTCTTAGCTCATTCATGAGAAAGAGATAAGGGTGAAGAACCTGATCAAGCTGTGAATTCCTCACTGCTTAGTCTGCATCATAATTTAAACTGGAATTTCTGCATTCATTATCAGCTACTGCAACCGTCATTGGCTCTTTTTCAAATGCAAAAAGAAGCTAGCCTGTAAATAAAATACAGCAAATAAAGCTATTTGCTTCTTTCCTGTGTGGCTTCAAGGCTTTTTTTCCAAAGTGTTATGTACTACATCATATTAAATGGAATAATTTCTATTTTATTGATCTGTCTTAAAGAGCACTATCCAAACGGAAATGAATTGACTCGGACTAGGAAGTACAATAACAAGCATGCTGTTTTCTCTGGTTAAAAATATACAGTTAGACTACTTACATAGAGAAGTGTTGCAAAATTTATATTTGCATGTGCAAACACAAAGAAAACAAAATCCACCTTGCCTGAAATCAAGACTACAATAAAAAGGCTTTAGCCTTGTGCAGTTTGCCAGAAAGTATAGGTCAAGATCTACAGGGAGAAATAAAAACCTGTCTGGGGCAGATTAACCTGGATTTAAACTATGTAGTACTGGCATAAAGGGATTTTTTTTCTGCAACTTTATGTATAAACATGGAACATCAAGCAAACCGTGTACTAGACCTCAATAGGTAATAAATGGTCTCATGAAATCCTCCACTTAGTAGACTTCTGATGACATTATACAGCTCTTAAAATGAGGATCTTTTAGCCAATAAAACACAGTGGGATTCCTCTTGTTTGCTTTCTAGTATTTGACCCTCTAGGATTTGTATTTTCAAGATTTTCTATATAGCCAGGACACAAAAATTCCTTTACATTTAATTCTCCAATGGCTTTCAGAGAAGCACCACAATTTTGCAAGAGCTCACAACAGCCTATATTTGGTTGTTGTGCATTTTTTTCAGGTTCACAATGTCAGATATTAAGTTACAAGTATGATTATGGCCTCTTCTTCTAATATAAAGAGAGCGGAGAATTGAGGCCTGAGGCTTGACGGAGGAGTGTCATTGACAGACCCCATTTTAACTGGTCTCTCAGCAGCAACAGTCACTTCTCAGCACTGAATTCAGGTGTGAAAGACATTCTACATGATTGTATTCTGTGCTTCTCTCTTCTAATGAGAGGGGCTTACTATACCAGTACTGCTGTAAAAAGCTAGTCCACTGGAGGCACTGAATTCTTCAATGAAAAACTGGGAGAGGGAGATGTGCTCATCTGTGCTCAGGGATTTGTTTCCATGTTTCCAGTACAACATCAGATCATCTTCATTGTATGCATCTATGAGAAAGCAGAAACTAAAGTTATGAAGTTACTAAAGTAAATCACCCCTTCTGCTGGAATGGTGCTTCTGTTTTCCTCTCTTAGGGAGAGGAGACTGCTCAGTCTTGGAAAACCCCAAAGAAACTTTTTTTTTTCACATCAGTTTGCCACTTAGTTGACATGAAAAAAATTTGCAAAGACCATATTCCATCTTATCCCAAGTGCATCCCAGTCCTGTGCCCTGCCAGCAGCTTGCCTGACAGATAGGAGGCATGGGCATGCCCAGGGTCACAGGGAACACAGGATCAGAACTCTGGAGCTGCCACTGAGCAGACTGCCTGAACACTGCAGATCTGTTCTCTTTTCCAAGACTAAACAACAAAGCAGCATCCCAGTTTTACTTATAATCCAAATAAGTTTTGAGATGTAAAAGTGCTTTGCAAAACAGAATTACCTTCTGTAATATCAACCCAATAATATCTTTGGAATATCAACCCAGGGGAAACAAAGCAGAATGCATCATGTTTCTTCAATTCTCCTGAAGCACAGTGAGTTCTGGAAAGATCCCAAACTGTCTACAGTTTACTATGAACATGTTGAAGGGTTCAAGTCACATCAAAGTAATTCAGAAAAGGTATTATGAACAAGGTGGGGTGCTGGTGAGAACACACAGAGGAAGAACAATTATGAATTAAACTTACAGCTTTCCAGTTCCAAAGAACAGTTCTGAGTGTCCAGAGGAAACCTACTGAAATCCATGAAACACATAGCAGAAACTGTTATTCTGCAGAGAGGAACAGAAAAACAGCAATAAAATTAAAAATGTCACACTTTCTTAGAGCTGTGCAAACATCTTAGTGAGATCCCCAATCAACCCGCTGGTTAAAATCCTCATGACTGAGTTTTTCCTGCCCTTTTACATGCTTCTAAAATTGCATCAAGATAGTGAGATAAAGTGAAATCAGTGAGAGATCAAATTTTTTTGAACATAAGTAGCCTTAATTGTTAAGTACATTATGTTCTATTTTTAAACCCTTTATTGGCCTGATCCTTCATTAGCCTTTCACACATTTCCCTTTGAAGGGTTCTGAACATTAACAAAAGGAGTTCACAATCCTTGACTTGATTTCTCATAGATTGAAGTAGATGTTATTACAGATTAGAGCAAATATTATTCTAAGTGCTGTTTTCACAGCTAGAATTGTTAGAATGTGTAATTGCATAAAAAGATCAGCTGCAATTTCTGGAAGTCTACTCTCCTCTTTGACACCATGGAAATGAAATGCTTTGTTCTCTAGAAAGCTTAAGAAATCTAAGTAAATACTATTTTGTATTCCACCTGCTTTTCCACAAATGTTTAGAGGATAAATAACCCTTGGTATTTGAAAAAAAAAAACAAAAAAACAAAAAAAAAAAAAAAACCAAAACACTAGAGGCAGCAATTTATATTTTCTAAATATTGCCATATTTCCCTTTCTTGTCACAGCTTGCATGTCATTTGATGTTCTAGTTTGATTTTTCAGTTTTCCCAAACTGAATCCTATAGGAATTTAATAAGGGTTATATTGGTTCTATAAGTGATCTCTGAAAATTTGTTATCAGTGATCATACTGTAGTTGAACTGATACAAGTGTAAGATTTTACTGGCTTGAAATGAGGTGGTTAAAAGTAGGTATATGCATAAAACTTCCAACTATGGATGTTGGTTTTGTCTTTAAGCTGTTGACTAAAGAATCAGGGAAACAACAAGAAAGGACTTTTTAAGCAACAAATCTGGGGTTTTGTTTCTTTTGCTTCCAAAAAATCCTGGATGCTGGGCACTGAAGGAAAACTGTGGAATATTCAGAGTCATTGCACATAAGTATTTGGAATATAATTTAGTCACTGCATGTAAAACCGGCAATATAAAAAGGGTGTTCTAATGAACATCTGATTCTTTAGGAACATACACATGAACAACTCAGGCCAGAAGCACACTCTTTCACCTTAATAATTTTAAAGCTTTGGTTCACCAGCCTTTAGGTCACCCCTTTTCCTGCTTCTCAGTTCCATAATAGTGCTAAAGAAGGAAAGAAAGAGGACAGGACACCTGCCTTTTGTGCCTATGTCTAGGAAGAAATCCACAGGTTTAGCAGGAATTTGGGGCTTTGCTATTCACTGGCATAGTAAGGTGAGGCTGGCTGCAAGCTCACCTGCCAGAGCAGGGAGGAGTCACCACATCACATGGCAACGCAGGCTTAGGGATGATAACTCTGGGAGCAGAGAGGATGAGTGCAAGAAATAAACGTAGGGCATCAGCTTGAAAATGTGGTGCAGGACTCAGGGCAAGGGATCCCATCACAGAGAGGACTCTGAGCAATGAACAAATGTAACATTACTTGATACTGTGTCTGTCCATCAGCTCTACCTCCTCCTTTTCCTTCCCTCCCATCTCAATTTTTCCTTTCTCTCCATTTCTGCCCTTCATCATCTCATCATCACTTTGGTTTATAACTATTTGTGCACAATTTCTCGCTGTCAATCCTGGTGACACTTCACCTCTCCACCAAGCTGCCACAAAGTGTTTGCCCATCTTATGTCTCTTTGTCACTCTTCCTTCCCTCAGCTGAATGTATGTTATACACCTCAAATGGAGAATCACTAATGTCAGCCTTAGTAGTAGTGTAGCTCCTCTTATCCGTCTCCCTCTCACAAGAATCATGGAAATTAATACAACAATCAAATGCAAACTGCACCTCATTGTTTCTTACTGGTCAGTGTGATTCTTGAACATACACTACTTTAAAATGGTGTACAGCTGTTCTGTGAGGGTTCTGCATGTCCTCATGAGAGAGCAGATAAATTGTTGGGCTTGGACTGGCTGGATAGATGGGTCAAATCCAACAGTATGTGGTTCAACAAGGCCAAGTGACAGATCAGGCACTTTGGCCACAACTCCCTACAGCGACACAGGGTGGGGACACAGTGGCTGGAGAGCAGCCAAGCAGAAAGGGACTGACAGCAGGATGGACACGAGCCAGCAGTGTCCCCAGGTGGCCAAGAAGGCCAGTGGCATCCTGGCCTCTATGAGCAATAGTGTGGCCAGCAGGACCAGGGCAGTGATTGCCCCCCTGTACTGGGCACTGGTGAGGCCACACCTCCAGTGCTGTGTCCAGCTCTGAGCCCCTCAATTTAGGAAGGACTTTGAGGTGCTGGAGCGGGTCCAGAGAAGGGGAACGGAGCTGGTGAAGGGCCTGGAGCACAAGTCCTGTGAGGAGCAGCTGAAGGTGTTTAATCTGGAGAGGAGGAGGCTCAGGGGAGACCTTATCACTCTCTACAATTGCCTGAAAGGAGGTTGTAGCCAGGTGGGGGTCAGTCTCTTCTCCCAGGTAACCAGTGATGGGACAAGAGGACACAGTCTTGAGCTGCACTAGGCAAGGTTCAGCTGGGATTGGGAAGAAGTTTTTCAGAGAAAGAGTGATTGGGCCTTGGAATGGGCTGCCCAGGGGGTTGGTGGAGTCACCATCCCTGGAGGTGTTTAAGGAATGACTGGAAGAGGCACTTAGTGCCATGGTCTTGTTGCCATGGTGGTGTTCAGTGTAGGTTGTACTCAATGATCTCACAGGTCTTTTCCAACCTGATTGATCCTGTGATTCTGTGGAATATCACCTCTGTGCTCAGGGCTAATTAGTAACAAACCGGAGAACTGTAACTTCTGCAATGCTCAGGGTCCTTGCCCTAGGGGGAAAATTCCTCCATTAAAACTGTTTCTGCCACATAATCCAAATTTGCTTCATAAAGCAAAGCAATAACATGCAGATGGGAGGACAACACACTTAATGACCTTGTTACTCCAGTTCTGGAGTTGCTGTTCCACTTTCCAGTTCCTTGTAGTCACACAACATGCCTGTCTAACCCTGCTAGTATCAGCACCAACAATCTGCTCTCTGTGCCTATCTAGAGCCTTGTTTAGTGTCAGTGGCATGTTTACAGGTATCCCAGGGTGAAAATAGCTTAGACAGTTTTAAAAGATCAGGGGAAAAAAAAAACCCAAACAACCTACATTTTTTTTCTTTACTAATGATTTTGGGCTTTACTGTACTCAACAGCAAATCTACTGCAATATTGCTGAAACTCCCCTGAAAATGAATTAACACTTGATAAACTGCCATTATCCTGTGACAGGAAACAATATGTGAATGATAGAAAAGTAAGTTATCAATCCTAAATTTACTTTCCCACTGGTACACTGGTCACCAGTTCCCCATGGGGATAAATGCCAGTCCAGGGTGAGAACCTTAACTGCAAGAATTTCCAGTAAGTTCTCCCTGCACAGACTGGTGTTGCACAGTGTCTTTCCTTATGAAAGGGTGTTGTCCTTACCGCAGGCTGAAGAGGACGTTGCCATCAGGGAACACCCGGAGCATGATGTTCTCCACAGTTGTATCATGGATGAAAGATCTTTTGGAGTGTACAAAAAACACATCAGGTACCCAGATCTTTTTGATCAGTCGCCCATCAAAAGTCATACTTTTGTTTTTGTTGCTACGAAAGGAAAGCCTCTCGTCCTTCCAGTAATGTCTGAGATATAAAGTCATTGTGAAGTCCTTTGTTTCATTAAAATAAAAGAAGACAATGCTTGTTTCAGTTACATACAGTAGAAAACAGTACAAATTAACCAACTCATGCAAAGGATCAGTTTCTTCTCTGGATCCTCAATGAGAGGAATCAAATGACACTCAATGAGTTTCAATACAGGCTGGAACTCTCACTGAGGTACTGCTTGTTTGCCTTGCCACTGGTGTCTGAGTCTGAGCTTCATACTTCATTTATACTTTGATAAAACTAATACACATTTCAGTGGTCTTCTGGACTGGGCCAGCAGCAAAGTGATAAAGAAACTTTAAAACCAACCTAAGACAAATGGAAAAGGGTTTCCTCTGGAAATCTTAACAACCTTTTCTGAGAATGGACTGTAGTTCCCTTATGCTTCCTTTACAAAAATGTTCTTCATGAGCATCAGATAAATTTTTAAAATCCATAAATTTGTACATTTTTTATGAATATTGCACAGGGGGTTTAGATTAGAACATATATGAATTAAATGCATCACAAAGAAAGAAGATGAATTTCGAAAGAGTAAGCAATTAGATTTTACAATAATTCCATTATTTCTTAATAT
This sequence comes from Serilophus lunatus, assembly GCA_013399895.1. Taxonomy (NCBI): domain Eukaryota; kingdom Metazoa; phylum Chordata; class Aves; order Passeriformes; family Eurylaimidae; genus Serilophus; species Serilophus lunatus. The sequence continues at coordinate 131,562 of VXBA01002268.1, forward strand.
AAAGGACTTTACAATTGTTTTATCATCCTGTTTGGAGAAACATCATGACTGTAAATATGCATGTGGAAACAGATGGAGAGGATCCTGCAAACCCAGTCTGAGCTTCTGCACAGCCTGAGTGCTCTGTGTTCACCTACATAACTTTTGCATTATTAGGCAGACATCATTTATCTCAACAGAACAATTGCTTGTGATAAGAATACTGGGAAGACACTTAGATCTTCCCTTGTAATATGATTTTATGCCCTTGTAATATGATTTTATGAAGTGAGTAGGTTTTCAAAGGAGTGCAGAGGTTCACACTGCCAGACCTCATTGCAAATGCAACGCCTATGATTAGAACTACACTCACTGTGAAAAGATAATTGAAAATGAGATTTCTCTGCACCGTTAACGTGCCCTGCTCTTCTAGGATGGAGCAGCTTAGCACTAAAGACCAGGTGGCATTATTAGTGATAATTTTGGCTGAGGAATGACCAGCCTGCATTCCAGTGCTACAGGTCTTTGATTGCAGCAAGGGCATCTCCTTCCTAGGACCATTTCTGGAACTGATTTTTCTATTTCCTTTGTTATGACCACAGCTCCACTCATGCCTCAAATTACGGGAATATTCAGATCTGCATAAGCAAATGAAGCAGAGGGCATGAAGCCTCATCATCTAATGTGCAGAGTACTCAGAGCTGATGTGGGAGCCCAGGGTGCTTACTGAATGGTCGGTGTTTTCAAATCAGAGCACTGTCCATTCTGATCTGTTCCTCCAGCCCAGGGAGAAATTCAACACTTACTAGTTTAAATGAGAATGACCTTGCATGCTTCAAGGCAAAGTTGTGCTCTTTAAGGGTTTCCTGTCTTTAACTGTATTATTCTTTGTCATCCATCTGAATGTTTCTGAGACCTTGAATTTTGACTGAAATACTTCATTCCAGTTCTACTCACCAACTTACCATGTCAACTTCAGATATGCTGTCGATGCTTTCTACCTGCACATCAATGCCCACGGGTATTGGTGACCCTGCAGTGTAACAGAATGAATGATGAAGAGCATAAATCTGTATTTTTAAAGGCAAGACTCTTCATTAGCAACATACAGAGAGTAAGTACTCCATCCCAGCATTTACTATGGTCTCTCCAGCATAGGGCAACGAGTGAGAAAGTCCATGGCAACAAAGTAAAATCTGATGCTGAACAGTTGTGAAAATAAGCCCAAAATCTTTAGTGATCTTTTTGAAGCCAGACTAGCATTGCAGTTTGGGCAACAGTGACGGTGTCCTTGTGATGCCAAGGGTGATGAACTCCTTAGAGGGCTATTTAGAACTGTCATAGGGAAAAGCTGAGTAAATATATGAAATACATCAAAGATTGCAAAGCTTTCATACCAGTTCCAATGCTTATTTCCATGCTTGTAAACTGCATATCTGTTATGTCTTTTATTATCTTTGGTTACTTAACAATTTAAAGTTTGGCATAGCTATTTATGAAAAAGGATTGCTTGCTCACTACCTCACACAGGAAAAGCTGTACACATACTAATCATGTTCTGTGATGGTGTTGTGTGTTACTGAGTACAGACTTTATTATCAAGTACAATGCATACAAACTGCACTGTGACTTTAGTTTATCTACCACCCCACTATTTCATGCTACCGAAAAAGGCTGTAACACAATGGGATCCGAATGCACAAATTATAAAAACATATTTGTATCTTTAGAATAAAGTGAGTACAAATCAGTTAAAAAATACAGATATGAAACTCCTTCCACTCTTTTCAGTGTACACTCTCTAGAATGAAGTTTTACAGGGGTTATGTACCTGTGCAATTTTCAGCAAGCACATCGTTCCACTACTTGACTAATCACTTCCTTAATAGAGGAGAGAGAGGAGAGTGCATATGTATGTATACAGCACACACTCCACCCCCAAGAATATTCTGCATTTGGCATGAAAATCAGTAGTAATTATTGTACTTGTAAAAAACAGTCAGTTACATTATTTTTAAAGCACACATTTAAAATAACCTGGTGAAAACATGAATACAAGGAAATCTGAACAGCAGCAGATAGCAATAGCTTTTCTAATGTGTCTCTCTTTTTTCCTTTTAGCAGTGTCAAGCCAAACAGTCCACAAACATCACTCTCATGATATCCAGCCACAATACTGTGTCTCTTTTTGGAATTATCCTTAAAATAGCAGCCTTTGAGGATTACACAGCTGCCTCCAGTTCTTACCAGTAGAGATCTTGAACTATTTTAGAGGTATAATCCCTTGATTGAGACTTGTATTTTTTAATGGAGAGTTTGACCCTGCACAGAACAGCTGGAGATGGACTGTGCATGGGAAAGCAAGGTAGGATGTGTTCAGAGTTAGCTGGGCACGCCGGGTCGTATTTAGGCACTGACAAGAGCTGTGCTGCCTGGCTCAGACACCAGGCCTCCCTCTGAGAGAGGAATGCATTGCTCAGCCTGTTGGCCAAAGCACAGAACAAAACACAGGACTTCAGACAGCAAAGTTCAACTCGTTTAATAGTAAAACACGAGGAAGAACTTTGAAAAATGCTGCGTCTTTGGGAGAACAGAGGCAGCAGGAGACATCTGCCCTAGAGGGTGGTGCACAAGAGTGTCAATGCATAGGCTTCCTCACTCAAACCAATAAAAATTGTTGTGCTTCTCCTAAACTAGTTTTGACCACTTCTTGTCTTTGTTTGGATCAGAACACACAAATAGTTCACTTACACTAAATACCAACTTGTAGCAAATAGTGGTACAAAAATGCCTGGTTGTAATCTGTCTTCTCTGTCTTCCACTGAAATCTAAACTATCCTGTAAATTAAGGATGGGTTTAGCCTAAGCAGAAGTCCTTGTGGGATTTATACCTGATGTGAACATCATTCACAAATGGCATTTATCCATATTTAAATGCAAACAATTTATGTGGGAAGAACAGGAGGAGAGTGGTGTAACTCTCAACACGAAAAAGAGTTTTACCCATTTCCAAGCCAAGGAAAAATCTAAAGCAAATAAAGGTAAGTGTCTACCATCAACATTCTTCAAGCAGGCAAGGAGCTACCCAAAAATCATATCCCAGAACAGGATGAGTGACTTTCTAAGCCATATACCATGTGTAATGAGGAAAAGGCTTTTCTTAGTGCCAGCTGCTCAAAGCATAAGGATGGCATTCCTAACATTTCTTGGAATTCCAAAAATCACAGACAATGCTTGTCTTACCAAACAAGCATTATTCCAGTGTGGGCACAATTGCATTCTATAATTCACCTCCTCTGGGTAGATAGAAATTAACTGATCACAGAACTAGAAATCAGTGGCAGCTTATGATTATGTTGGCTGCATGCACACAAATCAAAGTGCCACTTCCACATAAACACACAGAGACACTTGATTGCTTGTAAGGACAGCTTGTACTGTGTTGGACAATGAATAGCATAAAAGAGATCCAAACCTATGGCCAGGAGAAATACAGTGAACAATTCTAAATTGAATTAAATAAAAAGGGAACTGTTACAATTAAATTTATTCCTGATTAGGTAGAAATGCTAGAACTGGGCAACAGGCTCCTTAAAAAGAGATTCCAGTTCTCCATGTGGACAAAGACCAGAGACCATACTAATGATGCTTAATGAGAAAATACTGTTCAGTTTAGCATTTCCCACAGACAATTATTGAACCACATCCCCCACCCCAGCCCTGACCTGTTGCTGACGGACCACAGCAGCTGCAAATATTTCCTTCCTATTCTGGTTCTACTTTGGCAGCAAATGTAAGTAGATAATAAGACACTAAACACTGCACATATATGCAGCCCTGATCACTTCAGTGTGCTGTTCACTTTTCTAATCTGGAGCATTCTGCTGTTGTTTCTAACACATGCACACACCCCTCAGCATACCTACTGGACTGCTCTAGGCCTTCCTGGTTTTCTGGGAACATTTCTTTCCAAGCCCACTAGACACAGTTACAGCCATTTGGAACAGGTTGCTGAGAACTGTCATTTCTTCATCTTTGGATGTGTTTTACCACAAGAGGATGTTTTTATAAAACACCCTTTCAATAAGCATTGGAAAGATTCCTAAACCAGCCAGAACATTAAAAGTGCTGTGTCTGCACCACAGCTCTCTCCCTACTGTATGGAGAATTTCAATCTCTGGCTGACCATCAAACAGCATCAAAGTCCCTGTAAATAAAAGTAACCAGAGCAAAACTGTGGGTTTTATTTCCCAGTTTGACAAAACCAGGGATGGCAGAGCAGATTTTGTTATTAAATTGAGCAGCTTCAGTTGCTTGTGGACAGTCACTAGAAATCATTATTTTAGAGGGATTAGTGATTTCACAATGGAGGCCCCACAGATTTTTCAGATAATTACTCAAAAACAGGAAAAACCATCACTGTTTTCAGACGAGTTTATCTCCACACAAGCCATTTCCATTCTTTTATTTTAAAGGTTTAAACATGGCCAAAGAATTCCTTGATGAGTGCGGAGTTTTTTAGCAGATAATACATCATGCAAAATCTATAATACCCTTTTTAGAAGGGCTATTATGTAAAAAGGATATCCTTTTCGCATTTTTAGGATCAATTTCTACAGTAATAGTAAATTCTACAGTATTTTTATAATAGTCGAGACTATGCTGGAAAAACAGCAAGGCCTACAGAAAGCTCCCAGTAGGAGACAGAGACCAGGACAGGATTAAGGTCTGTAGGAGTACTTTCTTCTTAAAAAAAGGCTCATGGGCTTCTAGAGGAAGAAAACTGGTCTGAAATGTAAGCAAGCCTCAGGGAAGTGAACTTACATGGATGTATTTATTTTTCCCTGGCAATGACAGGACCACGAGAATTACTGGAATGGTATTTTCTTCTGTTACTGCTATGCTTCTTTTCTGTGTATGTGAGAAATGAAGGTGGACTGGTCATAGCAGTAGCCAACTCTTGGAATGGAAGAACTTGCAATGTTTGGGATTTTTTTCTCAATGTAAAAGAAAAAGCTCAGAAGATGACTATTAGAGGTCTTGCAAATAACCAAATTATTTCCCTCCTCTCCTGGATCCCAGCTGTACCTTCCAGTAACAGATGATAAAAAGCCATTCCACTGTCAGTGTGAGTCTTCACCACAGTAAGAAGATATTTCATCTTTCAGGGAGAGCTGTGGTGCAAAAAAGAAAACCACCTGGTGGCTCAGAGCTCTTGGAATTGCAGCACTTTTTGAACATTTTACTGTCAGGAAAACGAATGCACAGAGGAATTAAAAGAATGACCTCCTCTATATGTGTATTGGTTTCCCCGTGGCCAGGTTTTGGCGGCAGTGGGGGGG